>PVKE010003230.1:0-74114 GCA_004027555.1 Craseonycteris thonglongyai
TTATTTCTATTTTACTTTTTGACAGATAGAGAGAGAGACAGAGACAGAGACAGTTAGAGAACCAAACTGTGGGAACTCCCCAGTTCAGCACGTGGGTCCTGCCTGGGCCGGAGCCGGGATTCGATCCTCGGTCCTCATGGCCTCAAAGCGAGCGCTCAACCCGCTGAGCCGTCCCGGCTTTCCCCCAGAACATATTTTGAAGCAACAGAATTCTCCAAAATTCCCTTTACAGAACAGAAGATGATCTTTAAAAAAAGCTATGAAGTCAAATATGTTTGGGAAATGCTATATATTTTTAAAGATTCTTAGTCCATTTTGGCATATTAAAGGTTCTGAAATCTAAAGTAACAAAATGCATTGATTTTAGCCAACATTCCCTAAATTTTGATGGCAACAACTCCTTTCTTATAACTCATACAAACATCCTGTAGCATACATTTTGGAAAACACTGCAACAAATAATACTTGTTAAAGCCTTCAATAATTACTGATGGGAAAAACACATAGTCATCTCCCAGCTTCTCATGGATGGATCATTCCAGTAATAAAATTTGCTGGTTTGTTGTAAGTTGAGTTTTGGGCCTCTAAAAGAGACTTTGAAGAACTAAGCCCCAGTTCTTGTGAATATGACCTCATTTGGAAATAGGGTCTTCACAGTGTTATCAAATTAAGATGAGGTCATGCTGGATTTAGGTGGCCCCAAATCCCATTGGTGTCCTTATAAGAAGGCATGTGAAGATAAGACACAGATAAACACAGAGGAGAACATCACATGAAGACAGAGGCAGAGAGACTGGAGTGATAAGACTACAAGCCAGAAACACCAAGCAGTTGCTGGCAACTACCAAAAGCTAGGAAGAGGCATGGAATAGATTTCTCCTTCAGAGCTTCCAGAAGGAACCAAACCTATTGAGACCTTAATTTTGGACTGGTGGCCTCCATAACTGTGAGAGACTAAATTTATTTTGTTTTAAGACACGCAGTTTGTGGTACTTTGTTACAGCAGCCCAAGGTAACTAAAACATACTTCATCATCAAAGATTTCAGACCAAAGACACCACTTCACACTTAGGTAAAGATGGCAGATTGAACATACACATCTCTTTTTACTCCCTCCTGAAATCTGGATAAAACAATAGAAAAGGGCTATTTTAAAAAAGGAACAAACCCACAGGATAGAGAACAAGATACAAATATGATGGTAATAAAATTCTAGAAACTGAAAAGCAGTTGGTGGGAAAGGATTTAGAAGACCTGAGAAAATGAATTATAATCCAGAAAAGGGGAAAGCCAAGAAACTACCCAAATTATACGACAAAATCCTCCAAAGACTCAGGAATAGCATTATCAGGAACTTCTGAAAGTAGGAGTGGGATGGGAGCTAAAACAAGGAGAGTAGGCTGAAAAATTAATTTAACAAGTCATCAGATCTTTAGATCCCCTCCTCCATTCAGCATTCTAGGGACTGGTCCTCACTAACCTTGGTGGGAGGAGAGGGAGAGGTTATTCTTTGAAAAGGTAGAACTTGGGTCTCTGGAATGAAAACCAAAGCTGTACTAAAAACAAATGGATTGAGTAAATACCGAATGCTGAGATACCCAACACCCATTTTACCCCTCAATCCCAGAATGCTGGCAATGTGGCTTGCTTTCTATCCACCTAGTGAAACTATAGCCATATGCACAGAAAATCTAGAATATATATTGAATGTTAATAATTATCACAAGTGGTGAGATTACCAAATTCTTACTTTCCATATATGTTTCTGTAAAGTTGGAATGTTTTATGACAAACATGTATTACCTTTCCTCCTACCAAAAACAATATGAAAATAATTACATAAAAATCAGAGACAGTAAATAGAAATGCCCCTAATTCTAGATGAGCTAAAGAAATCCATTAGGCTCAAAATGCCTTTGGAATTGGGTTTCTTGCCAAAAGCTATTGTAGTTCTCAAGTCCTTTGCTTTGAATGATATCAATTCTGCTACCTTAGCAACAGTTTACTGTATCAGAATCAATGTACAAGCTAATACAACCATATACAGACCAACATCGCCCTAGTCATGTAGCTAATCATCTCTGTCATGAATGGTGGGAACTCTGTCCAGTCAGAGTGTAGTTCATGCAGAGTAGAAGTAAGCCAACCTATCATACCTCTCTTGAGGATGTTTACTGCTAAGTACACAAAGAGAAGACAGGTCACTACAGTTCAGGTGAGAAAATGTCTTGTAGAGCCTAAATTACTATCCAGTCTCAACTGGGACTCAGGGTGACTCCTCTAAGGCTGATGGGGCAACTTCATTTCAATGAATACTTCATTGAATAAATGAAGTGTACTTCATTTATTGAAATATACTTCAATAAACCTACACACACACACCAAAAACCCAAACAAAGAAGTTATCACTTCACAAGTTCAAAAAAATTTGTTTCAGGGCCACTCAATGTATCATCTTTCCTCAAGAGTATAGGCAAAAATGATGACAGAATAAGAGCCAAATGGAAGAGATATATGTTTTCATACTTGTAAGTATGTATTATTTATAATTTTATTCCTTTTCCTTTTATTTTTTGGCTTTTTCCCCATTTACCAGAGGATGGACATGAAAGAAAAAGGAGTTAACACTCAATGTAATATAAGTTTGCTGTGAAAAGAGGAGGTTAAAATCAAGAGCAAGAGTGAGATTGTTTCTGAGCAATTTTACCTTAAGCCAGTAGAATAATCCTGTGATAAGTCATTCTACTCACCTTTCCTGTATGACACATTTGTAAATCTATCACCAGATACTTATTACATAATCATTGAAGTTTGTAAAGTATGGAACAACCCTAAAGTGATAACATGCTAAACAATTATGACTAATTAAAAAATTTAAATAAACTATAACATAAATCATGACAAAACAAAGACAAAAAAAATTAGTATTTTTATTCCTTCACTTACTAGTTGTTACACAATGAAGAGTATTTGCCTGGTGCTTAGAATTTAATGCTTCAATGGAAATCACTAGCTGTCCTTGTAGCAATGCTCCCTTTGATATTCCTGCTGTTTCACACTTCCAGTGAATTATTAAATATTTCAAAATCTGAAAAGGGCACAATTCAAGGAAAACACAGAAATAATGGTAATACATTTTTATGATAGTTATTAATCCTAATTTCCAAAAAATAATATTCTTGCTTGCAAAATGTCAGATTTATATTTGTTCAGAACAAAGCATTGCATCTAAACAGAAGAAATAGCTAGGGGAGTGACATAAGAAAGGAGACAGTGAAATTCAACACAGTGCTCAACAAGTCAGGAAACGAAGACACTAAATTGCTTTATTCAAAGGATAACTTCAACTGGAAATAATAATTTGAAAAGATCAAGTGGGAGTTTGTTTTTCCTGTTTCTTTTCTTTTCTTCCCAGATAAAAGCCAACATTAAGTATGAATCATCTTTACCTTTCATTAAATCAATATTTCTGAGGGTCAGAATACTATTATATTTAAGAGCACTGGCTCTGGAGGCAGATGCCTGTGTTTGAATCCTTGATGCCAAATTTTACCATGTGACCCTGGGCAAGTTACTTCTCTGTACCTCAGCTTCCTCATTTATAAAAATGAGAACAAATATATCACATATGGCTGCTTCTGAACATAAAACATGTGCAAAATGTTTAACACGGTGCCTGGCATGTAGTAAATGCTTAATAAAGTTAGTTATTATTTCTAATAAGTTAATCGCCATAAAGACTGAACACAATATTTTAAGTTAGACACATCTCCAAGATGTCTGGATAAAATATTCAATATTGATGAGACAAATTTAAAATAAAATATATTGCATTTAATTCCCATTATTATTTATGAAAGTAGACTCAGTTCCACACTAAGGTACAGGAAAATTATTACCTCTCCCCCCCCCCCTTTTTTTTAAAGGCAGGGAGATCTCAGTAGGAGAACTGGGAACTAAGATCCTAATTAGATGATTTCCAGGTATTTCTACAGTTTAACACTTTCCTTCACACATCCTTTGACTTACTGTGCTCCCTCTGTTAAGATTTTCCTACAGTTTCTTTATCCATAATGAGGGAGCAGTTGGGAAAAGAACACTAGCCTAGCCTGTGAGCCAGAAGATCTGGATTCTAGCCTAGGTTCTGTCATCTGTAAAATCTAATCTTCTGTCTTTGATGACAACAAAGAAGGCAGGAAGACTGGGAGAACTCCAAGGTGACCTCAGGTCAACCCCGCGTGGCTTATGGTTCTGTTGTATCTGTCTAGTATCCCTTACAAGGCCAGGAGCTAAGACTTCAACCAGGTAGTGGCTGTGAAAGTGCTGTAATGGATGAACAAATGTGGTGAGTAGGTGCCAGGTGTTCAGTGCCATCTTCCAGAGTAGAAAAGATTTCTGGTCCGTGGTGTGTGATCAGGGCTGGGTGCAGCCTTTCAATCCTCCAGCTGTTCTGGACCAGACCCAGGAAACCACCCGGAACCAGACCTAGGAAGATCTCCACACCTTGGTTGGTCCAAGGGCCTAAACCACTTTTCTCTCACTGACGTTTTGCACAGATAGGTCTGGGGTCGCCCATCCCTTTTTTCTGCTGGCCTCGCAGCACGGCATGGAGCCCCCTGAGGCTGGCATCCTGGCTCTAACGCGGGTGTCCGCTAATGTTTGGCAAACACTGCCACCTCAGTGTTTGGTTTTCTTAGCTGTGAAGTAGGGGCGACGCTACCTGCTCCCGTGTGGGCCACAGAGTGTTCGGCCATTCCCTCAGCTGAGTAACTGTTCTTCCCTGAACCCCCTGCCCAAGCGCTCCTGTGCCTGGTCTCATCTGCTCCTCACAACCCCGTGTGGGGCAGGCTGACTTGCACCGAATCGTATCGTTCCCGAACCTTCCTTCACCACCTCAGGCAACACCAGACCCCTCTGCCCAAACTTCACGTCTCCTCACAAAGCCTGTTTCCCCACAGTGTCCTTCTCTGTTTTCTCTCCCCTCTCGGCATCACCTCACAGACGGCCACGGCCGTCCCCTCCATTCCGCGCCTGGAGCGGTAGCGACGCCCAGCTGCTGGGTGCCCGCCGCGGCTTCAACCTCCACAGACGCCCGAGCCCGGCCGCCCTTCCCGCCCGCGAGCGCGTGTGCTCCCCGCCGCGCCTGCGCACTCGGCGCCGCCCCTCCCCGACGCAGCCGCCGCGCTGTCTGCCAGGAGCAGGCCTGAGGCGGCTGAACCCGGGCGGCGGGTGGGCGGGCTGGCCGCGAGGCTGAAGGCGGGCAGGAATGAGGCCTGGCCATGACTCCGTCCTCTGGAAAGAGACCTTCTCACGCCCCGCCGAGGTGCAGCCCTCAGCCCCCTTCAAAACGCTTGGGCTTCGGCTGCCCTCAGCCAGGAGAAGCGACTGGTGTGAGACCCCCTCTTCCTCCCCCCACCCCAAGCCGCCTCCAGACCCCAAGCAGCATTACCTCTTGCGGGGGCTGCCCCAAGTGCTCCAGGCGAACTTCTGATTCCCAGATTTAGCAAATAAAAACGCAGGACGGACAATTAAAATTGAATTATAGTTTAAAAAGTGAAAAAAAAATTTTTTTAAGCATGCATATATCCAATGCAATATTTGGGACATACTTATACTTAAAATAGTATTTGTTCACCTGAATTTCAAAACTGTTTTCTCAGGCAACCTGTCCCAAGTATGCTTCCTAATTCCAAGGTGCCCAGCCAGCCCCAGGCAGGACCTGAAAGGGGACCCCCGCCTCCAGGGGGTCCCCACGTTAGACTCATCCATGCCTAGGGCAGGAGCTGGCTTTCCTAGGCTCAGGTTGACGGGAGGAGCTCTGGAGTTTTCCAAGAGCTTTTGCAACTGAAAGGAAGGTAGTTAGTTCTCCAGACGAGCTTCAGAGCTCCAAGCAAGTTCAGGGAGGGGAGTGGCGAGGGGGGTTGAGCCCAAACGGATGACCTGGCAGCTGGTTCCTCAGGCAGCCAAAAGAAAACTGCTGAGAGAAATTCCTGCCTGGCAGAGAGCTGCCCAAAGAGAAGGGTGGGACAGGGTGTTGGCTTCTTTCCTTCGGGGAAAATTCTTCCACTCCACCTTTGAGAAGCCAGGATTGGACAGAACAGGTAGGGGAGCTGGCAGAGTGCCTGACCAGTGTACAACCTTGGTGCTACTCCAAAGAACATGTCTACTGAGACCTAAATCATAGCCTTCTTGAGTCTGCGTTTAGTGCTATTGACCACCTTCCCCATCTCAGTTGCTCACAGGGAAACCTATCGGAAAAAGGTGGCTTTTATTTCTGGAAAATTCATCATAACATCATCTCAGCCTTAAGAGAGCTGGCATTTGGAGAATCACTGGAGCTTTTCCCTCCCTTCTCTCTCAGATGTCCCTTTTTGAAAGAGGAAGGGAGCTAATATTTATTGAATGACTGCCTGTTGTCAGACACTACTGGCTCTTTATATAAATTTTTAACTCTTCCAAGTATCATGTGAAACAATCATCTTCACTAGGTGATGGGTGAAAAACCAAGGTGATGAGGATGGCTCTTTACAGTGTTTCCTATGGAGAGTGTTGGCTCAGCAGAAAATGTTCCCCCTTGAGAATTCCACTGGGATGAAGTGTGGAGGAACAGTTGCCAGTGTAGAAGTTCTTCAGATAAGATGGTCATTCTGGCCCTTGTCCTTGGAACAAGCCTTTGGTGTTATACCAACACCAAGTAGTGAAACACCAACACCATCCCAGAGTCAGGGGAGGCCTAACAGAGGTAGCCAGAGACACAGCCCACCACCACTTCCTACTGGATGTAGGCAGAAGTGAGGAAAGGAGCTTTTGATATGATGGCTGCCTTCAGGGCTTCCACAGCATAAATCCCAGTAGTCAGGCAAGGTTTGATGCAGGCTTGACATTTGCTGGACATCTAAAAATACTAATTGGTCTTCACTTTTTCTTATTTATGTTAAGTAGTCCTCCCAACCTTATATGAAAAGTGTTGTTACCATTTTATAAATGATGAAGATGAGGTACCAAAAAGAGGTTGTAAATGGCAGAGCCAGAATCTGAAACAAAAAATCTCTTAAGCCCTCTCTCCGCTCCCCTACAGCTACTCAGTGTATCTCCTACCTGGATATGACCTGCCTGCTTGTCTCACATTTCTGTTGTATGGGATCATGAATATTACCATGAGAAACCAACTCTTTTGTGCAAAAACTAAGGAGCCAATAGACTCAGATGCCCTCATCTCCCACAAACTAAGGCCTGAGTGAGCCACTGCATCCAGCATTTCTCTCACTCATCCACTTTTGCCTCCACTGGTGTGGGGTCTAGTTACTAATATACTATTGGACCAACTCCACATCATTAAAATGCTTTTTACTCAGACCTCATCCTCGGAGCCAAAAGGAACTGTAGAGGTTATCAATTATCCTCAATAGATGAAGGTATTTGAGGCCCAAAGAAGTTAAACAATCTCCCCAAGGTTAAAGTTGCCTTAGTCAACCAGGTCAACCAAGGAGCCTTTGGATGCTGCTCTGAATATTTTTAGCCTTGGTGTTCAGGGTCTTAGCAGTGTCTTCAGGGGACCACTTTTCCCCAGCCCTTGGATGTAATGGCATATTGATTCTGCTTGTATTCCCCCATTGACCTCAGGATTTAGATTAGTGTTTAGTGTCCATTTTGGACACCCTGTTGATTCTGAGAATAAATCCCCTGTTTAGCCAGAAGAGACCCCACCAGAAGAGCCCCAGGTTGATTCACACCCAAACCCAAGGGTATGAGTGGAACCAGAATACCCTAGGGAATGCCGCCAGGTGAATAGCGACATTTTAGGAACTGTTGAGCTGGCTTTTCCTTTTGAATGTGCCCACTCTGTGTATGTCATTCCTAGACACTTCGTAGGTCCTACCTTGTTCTCAGGCTCCCCTAGAGTGTTCAAAGGCCCTGAAGAGACTGATCCCAGGAATATAGGTGGAAAATATCCCCGAGGTCCCCCTTATCAAGCTGATGCAAAACAGTCCATTTGAGGACTGTCTTTCCCCTGGGAAACTATTAAAAGAGGCTGTTTCCCATAAAATAGGAAATGGTTAACTGTTTCTCTCAGGTCCTGAGTGAAGTCTGTCCCCCACCAGTTCCCATAACCGGGTTTCCTGAAATGGAACAGGTCCCAGGTGCCTCTCCACTAATCACATCCTTGGAAATGGGGCCATGAAGCTCAGATTAGCTCATCCCTTCACCTTCTTGAGGCCTTTTCCACCTGGAGCACAGAATCTGGGGCAGCGTCATTACTCACCTCCCTCTGCTTTCCTATCAGGGGTCAGACAGCAATGTTCCTTCAGAGGACTGTTAGGTGAGGGGGGCACTAGAGGCCACAGTAGTACTGACTTTTGTGCCAGTTCTTGGACTATAGCATTTGTTCTTCCTCATTCTCAGACGTATGTACAAAAGAAAAATCTCTCCCACCTCAGAACACAACCAGCATTTGTATAACTAGAATGTTTTCTTCTTCACCTTCATTCCATTTTCTTTTTCTCCTTAGAATGACTGACAATGATACCAGGAAGCGTCCTGATTTTCCTGACAATCACTCTTTGCACAGAGTCTCTGATTTCTCATTCACCAGTAGCAACCTCTGGGGCCAACCCAGGAGGTTTTATTCCTTTCCTGTTAGTGTCCAATTTCTCCTCTTCCTAGATAACCAATACAATCTATATTATAAAGTGGTTCTGTCTTCTGTAATTGGCTTTTCACCTTCTCTCTAGGCAGGGTTGGATTTGCCCTGCCAGCTGATGTCCACTGGAAGGGAAGTATTCTTTGTGGCATAGAAGCCTTGGGAATGGAAACAGTAGTGTAATCTGGCCATGTATGGCCAGGTAAATCTTTTGATCCAAAGGTCAGATGATCAACTTTATTTGAAAGACAAGTAGGCTAACTGGGACAAAGATTCATCTTTTAGGAGCCCCACTAAAGAAAGCACTGGGGAAGCCAGGATAGCTCAGCGAGTTGAGTGCTCACTTTGCAGCCCTGGAATCTGAGGATCGAGTCCTGCCCCTGGCCTAGGTGGACCCATATGCTGAACTGGGGTGTGCTTCCCATGTGGGAGGTCCCCAGTTCGGCCACCAGCTTGCAGGGACGTGCCTCCCATGTGGGAGGCCCCTGGCCCAGTCCCCACCCTGTGCAGTCCCTGCCCACCTGTATGTAATGAAACCATGTTGAAAAACTAATGATGTACAACTATGGAGACGGCTCTGGGCTCTCCCTCTTCTCTCTGTTTCTCTCTGTCTCTGTCAAGAACAATAAAATAAATCTTTAAAAAAATAAAGAAAACACTAGCTGCACGTGTTCAGTCGAGCTTCAGTCTTTGTATGATTACAGTCCTCTGAAGTACTTCACCAGGAATGCTAGTGTACAAAGTCTTTAAAGATAATAATATGGAACCTTAGTTAACCTGACTGTTTCACTGATCTCTGAAGTTGACGATTTTCATCTGTTCTGGCTTTCAGGTCACTTCTGTCTTCTGTTTCCCCAACTTTCATTCTCACCAGTTGAAAAGAGGCTCTGGGATCAAAAGTCTAAAGGGGTCAGGATGTCTGAATTCTTTTCCCATTTTACCAATTACTTTAGGTATTATGTTCTAGTTTTCTACAACTAAAATAGGAACATTCTCCTAGGAATATAATTAAAATAACATCTTTGAAACAAGTTGAGAGTTTTAGAATCTTTAAATTAGGAGAAATCTTAGAAGTCATTTAATCTGGTATTTCCCAAACAGAAGAGCAGTTTTTTTCCAATTCAATTCCTTTATTTCCAGCCCTCCTCCTGATTAGCCTCTCTACCGTCTTCCTCATGTCTTCATGGTATCCAGGATGGAGAGTTGATCTAGTTTGCACAATATGTTTAGTGTATTTAGGGTTGGGAAACACTGGCCTAATTCACCTCCCTGTTTCATACAATAGTCATTCCAACAGTCCTGACAAGTTGATATCTAGCTTTTGCTTAAATATCTAGTGTTGGGAAATTTGCCACCTCAGAGTCAAACCATGGCCAGTTTTGGACAGCAATAATTTGGTGGATATTTTTTTAAATTGAATTGAAATCTGCCCCACTGTATCTTTCACCCATTGATCCCAGCTCCACCTTTTCAAACCACAGAGAATTCATCTAATCCCTCTCCAAAGGGGAATAGGATTGTTATTGTTAACTTGTCACAGTGGTTCAGACCTAGCCTGAGTGATTGTATTACAGATGTCCCATGCTTTGTATACCAGCTGTGTTCCTAAAACATTGTATAAACCCAGTTTTGTGTGAATCAAATCATTTTAGACATACTGGGAAGTTGACTGTTTAAAAGCAACCCTGTTTTCAGTTCTTTCATAAACTGAGGAATCCTTTTGTAATACAAATAACCTTCCCATTCACCATTTATGCAAATGTATATTTTCATGCATCATTACAGACATACCTCATTTTATTGTGCTTCACTTTATTGCGCTTTAGGGATGTTGAGTCTTTTTACAAATTGAAGGTAAGACCCTCCACCAGGAAAAAGATTATAGCTCACTTTATTGCGATACTCATGTTATTGCAGTGGTCCGGAACTGAACCTGCAGTATCTCTGAGGTATTCCTGTATGTTTTACTTAAGGCAATATTTGCCTACATACAAAACAAGTAAAATAATGATAATAGAAATAGCTAACATTTATTGAGCCCTTGCATCAGGCATCAGGTACCTGACATGCATTATTTAATTTCTCACCACAACTTCTTTAAAATTATCCCCTATTTACTGAAGAGAAAACCAAGTCTCAGAGAAATTAGATAACTCGTTCAAGGTCACACAATTAGAATGTGATGGGCCAGAATTCCAACAAGGCCATAAGACTCCAGGGTCTTCCATCCTAACCACCAGGAAGTTTCAGATGCCAATAGTAGTTAAACAATAATAGTGTCATAACACAGGTAAATTAGGCTACCATACGGAACTCTGATCTAAAATTTCTATAACTTCAAAGATGTACACAAATGTACTCTTTTGTCACTGTAGGTTTCCCAGCACAACTCACATTTTCCAGTGCAATTTGATCAAGGAAACCCAAAGACTTCCCTTCAGCTATTAGTAGTAAGCAGATGCTGACCAAATTTATTTCAGATATACAGGGAGGATCAGACACTTTTTCAAGTGTCTTCCAAGGGGTCTGTGGCATAAGCTTCTTAGAAGAAAGAAGTGGTTCATTATTGACAAAATCAAAAGTATGGAGAATCATGGTTGATCCCAGCCTGCTCCCATTATAGTTGTGTTAGACTCATTCAAATGGTTTTTTAGGCCCAGTTTTTAATGGTGTTTAGGTTTGGAACTTAAAAATAGTTTGGGATGGGTGGTCCATAAATAGTGCTGTTTTGAATCCAAGCTTGACAAAGATAAATGGATGTAATACTTCTATGCCCTCAAAGCAGTTCCATTTTTCTCCAGTTTCATCAACAACAGCATGAACTCACAATGTTGCTCAGCTCAGAACACATCCCTTGGGGCTCCTAGAACCCCAGACTTCTCTACACTGTGTAAGGGAGCTCTAAGTTGGCAGGACTCTCTTCTGTTCTCTAGGCCCTACCTTTTCCCCACTCCACCATTAGGATGCTGTGTTTGACTTGAGCCTTCACCTTGGCTCCTCTGCAGATTTTCACTTTCAAATACGTGATCATTCTTTGCAAATCATGTTCCAAGCGGTGTTACAGGGACCTGCTGGTCCACAGTGGTCACAGGCAGTCAGGTCCGTCCTTGTGAGGCACTAACGCTCTCCTTACAAGCACCCCTCTCTGACCTTTATTGTAATAGCAGGCTTGCTTACAGTCTCACTATAGACTCGGGTAAAAAATATGTAATTTTATTATGTGAATTTCTCAATCTAGGTTTTCAGCGCCCATTTCTACCAATGGCAGAAATATAATAAACTTTGCCACCTTAAGACAACTCAGTCATTTCAAGTGTTATACACAGTCTCTTAGGATTCTCCTCCCTGTCTCCTTCCCTCACTATGTTCTAGTTTGGGATTTATGTGTCCTTCTGACATCAGGGAAGGAGCATCCAGGTCAAGTGCCATCTTCTGACTCTCTTGCCTAACTGATAACTCTCTTGCCTCTCTTCCCTTGGTCTTGACCACTGGTCATTATAAGCACTACATCTGCATGCAACTGACAAGTTCCCTGGCAGATGGAACCTGTGGTCTTGGTGTAAAACAAAGCACAGTGGCTGCTTCATGGGGAGCTTAGTGGCTCCCACCTTAGCAATTCCTGGTACTATTGAATCCTCACCTGTTTCCTAGCTTGGCCAGGCACCCCTCAGCCCCCACTGTGGGTTCTCAGTAGCCGCCCCCCCACTCCAGCACTCCCCATAGGCACCTTGACTTTCAGTTTTCAGCTTATCTCACTCTCATACTCCCCGTGTAGGGCACCAAGGAAATTTTCATATTTCCTCCAAAGTTCATGGAGCTGAGGAGACTTCAGAGTAAGGGGTGAAAGACGAGAGGTGGTGAGGAGGCGGAATTTATCTCACACCTTCTGTGCCTACAGAGGGGTTGATGCCATTTGTACTCCATGGTTGTTGCCCCTGTTAGCACAGGATACTTTGAGAGGTTGTGCTTCTGAGACTTCCAGAAATGAAATGAAGCATAAGCCCCTTCTGACCACTATTATTTGGGGGTGGGGACAGCAAACAAAGCCCCACAGCAGCATCTGCACTCTCTTGCTCTCCTCTCCCAATCATCTTCCATCCTGCTCCAAGATCCAAAAGGATTGTATTTTCTGTGTGGAGGGGAAACTTACCCATTCTTCCCATTACAACAGTTGATGTCATCAACTCTGGGCTTTGGATTTATCAGGCTCTGTCTCTTGATATTTAAAGGGAAGCTTCTGCAAGGGAAAAAAAAATCCCATCTCCCCAGCCAGAATTCACCACACATTTCCTCTTGCCCTCTGTTTTCCCGCCCACTGCCCTTTTCTCCATCTCTCATATGCACTGCATTCTGTAGCAGCAAGCCTGGTAGCCACCCACTCTATGTCCCTGTAGCTAAGAACATGGCTCAAGTGTTAGACTTGTCTGGGTTAAAATCCCAGCTCTGTCCCTGCCTGGTTTAATGACAGTGGGCAAGGCACTTAATCTCTCAATGACTCTGTTTCCTCTTCTGTAAAATAGGGTTCATCCTTACCTCTCAAAGATATTATAAGGATTAAGTGAAATGATATATGTACAGTGCTAGAAATATAATTCCCAGTTAATGTAGTAATGCCTATTATTATTCCTCATTATCTGCCTAGTTAATGCTCTTATATTTCAGACCTAGCTCAGATCATCTGAGCTTCCTAACCAGGTTATGACTGTTATATCCTCACATACCATCCTGAACTTTTCATTCATAGCACTCATTATACTTTATGATTATATATCTGTGCATATATATCTACTTTGTGGTTAATATTTTATTCATGTCTGTCAACCCCACCAAACTTCAAGAGGACAGAAGCACTGTTCATTTTATTCATCATTAGATTCCTTGACCCCAGCACAGTGCCTGGCACATAAGCCAAATGGTTTTTGAATGAATGTTTGATTGAATGGAAGGCAAAGAAGTGGAGCAAGGAATTCAAATGACTCAAGAAGATTGATCATAAAGAGGAAGGGTAAGACATGGAGGAGGATCAGGGTTTCTTACTTATTTTTTAAACTGGCAGGCAGTTGAGCGTGGTTACATGCTAATGGGAAGGAGCCAGCAGAGAGGAGTTCACCAGGATGAAAGCCGTGATGCTGTGGGAAGGATGGGACTTAGGGCAAATGCCAGAAGAAACCGTTTCAAACAGGAGGGACACCTCTTCCAGGGTACAGGAACAAGAGCTGAGAATTCAGCTCCATCTGTAGGTTTGGTAGCAGGAAGTCTTCCCAAGATCTTCCTGTGAGTCTTGATAATGCAAGCAGCAAATCTGGATTCTCCGAGAAGCTCAGCACATTGGTAGATATTGTTTCATTTACTTTTGCAACTCATGTAAAAAGGAAGCAGACGTTTTCTTCATCTTTGACTGTGCTGACGCACTACAGAGCAAAATAAGTTTCCAAAGCAACTCAGTAATTGAGTTGAGACAAGTGATCTCAGTGTTCTCTTTATGGAACATGCTTCCTCCCCAAATTAGGAGAGAGTGAAAATGATAATATAGTAAAATAATAAATCTATGGCTGATATTGGTTGAGTGCTTACTATGTACCAGGCACTGCTCTAGTACTTTACTTGCAATAACTCATTTGATCGCCACATTATACCACCATTTTACAGGTGAGGAAACTGAATCCCAGGGAGGTTAAGTAAAAGGCCCAAAGTCAACAGCTAGCTAGCAGTTGGCAAAATTAGGTTTTAAACGTAGGGAGTCTGACTCCAAAGTGGATTTTTTTTTTCTTTTTAAAGATTTATTTTATTGTTTGAGAGGTGTGTGTGTGTGTGAGAGAGAGAAAGAGAGAGAGAGAGAAGCAGGGAGGGCCCAGAGCAGTCTCTATAGTTGTATATCATTAGTTGTGACATGGTTTCATTCCACAAAGGTGGATATGGGATCACATGGGTTGGGAACCAAACCGGGGGGCCTCCCACATGGGAGGGGAGAACCTCTGCCACTGAGCTATCCTGGTGGTTACCAGTTGTGCCACAGCGCAGTTCAGCATACGGAGTTGCATGGAGTGGGGCCAGGAATCAACCCCCAGACCTTGCACTTTGCGAGGCATGCACTCAACCATTGAGCTAGCCCGGCATCCCAGGAGGTTTTCTAAAAGGACTGTGAAATGCTGAACAAAAATGGGAGCTTGCTATACAAAAGATATTATGCTAATCAGAAGATCTAACATCCTTGGATTCTAATTGGGTCACAATCTAACAGGCTGTTATTGAGATACCCCACTTCTCATAACCAGTAGAGTAGCAGAGGTTGGGGGTTCTGGGTCCTATGGCAGAGCAGCTGCTTCTCATCCCATCAGCTTATGATCCCTGATCAAGTCTCTCTGATGACTGAAAGCACGCCTCAGTGCTCCCTTGAACAAACTCACTGTTAACCTCAGGGAATAGTTTCAGCCTATGCCTTCACTTCTCTGATTCTGTTGCCTGAAGGAATGACTGTCAAAAAAAATAAATAATAAGTAAGGAGGGATACTGGGATAGCTCGATAGGATGAGCATTTGCTTTGCAACTATGAGGTCTGAGGATCGAGTCCTGGTCCTGGCCCATGCAAGCCCATAAGCTGGACTACAGCACAGCTGGTAACTGCTGGGATGGCAAAGATTCTCACCTCCCATGTGGGAGGCTCTCAGTTCAGTTCCTGCCCCAAGTGGATCCACATCCACCTGTGTGAAGTGAAACTATGTCACAACTAATAATGTACAACTATGGAGACTGCTCTGGGCCCTCCCTTCTTCTCTCTTTCTCTCTCTCACCTTCTCTCAAACAATAAAATAAATCTTAAAAAAAAAAAAGGTAATAAATAGCTTGACTACAGCTAATAGTGAGATGTACCTTATAAGGCCAACTTCCAATTTGGTGGTAGAATCACTGTTCTAATTGAGTGGTAGAATCAGAGTATCATCTAGAAGAGAACTTCAAGGTCATCTTTTAGTGCAACTTCCTGACCTTCCTTCCAACCCATTTTATAGATCAGGAAAACCAAGAGCAGGTAGGTGAAATGACACAACTTGTTAGGATTGGTAGAAGGACTGTTTTGAACTTTGAAAATGTTTTCAGGTAGGTTTAACAAACAAGTGAAATTTCACCTTGCCAAAATAATATCTGGAAAGTACTTCAACTATGTATATATTTGTTTCAGTATGCATGCCTTCTCAAAAAGGAGCAAAACCCTAAAATTCCACTATTCATAAATAAGTAAAACCTTAAACCCAATAACTCAGTCAAAGCACATTCTCATTGCAAGGAGGCTCACCAGACGCACAACTTTAAATGGGACAAAAAAAACAACGGTACTGTCCTCTTTCACATGGTACGTATAATCAGTCTACCGACTCCTTGACTTTAGCCCAGTGAGACTAGGTTGACCATATGCACTGTTTGAAATGGGAGAGTATTGCTGTTTTGTTTAGAATGATGTTTGGTCAGCCTTCCTTACTTGGCCATTTCAGGTATTTCCCAGGTAGAAACAGGCCCATATCTTCAGGGGGCAATATAACCAAACAGTGAAGTTCAGACTGCTCTGTACTATATTATTATTAGTTCATCTCTGAATTCAGTTTCCTCGTCAGGAAGAACAGTACCTACTTCTTTGAGCTGGAGTGGGGGTGGGAGGTCACATGAGGTAATGTGCTTTTAGCACCAACCCTCTTTGTAATTATTTGGTAATAATTTTCTCTCCTAAATTCACCTTAGCTAGTGACCTCAGAGTAGACCTGAGACCACTCAGAAGCGACTAAACCAAGGAGAAACCCAGCAGTGTCAGGCCTAGAAATGTCCACCCCCACCCCCACTCCCTCTTAAGCAGTGAGTAGGCTGGAATTCTGGTTGATAAATGAGAGGAGCTGAGAAGAAGCTGAGAGGAGCTGCAGTGATGACTGTTCTGAGAATCTGATCTGCGAGGAGGCGAATCTCCACCACATGTACCATGGAGATGCCTTGGGAAAGGGAGCCAGCCTACCTGCCTGCAGGAGGAAGGGAGAGAGAGCGGATGGATGCAAGAAATGCTTAAAAGGAGATGAACCGGGGGCGCTCAAAGAGGAAAATTTGAAAAGGAAAAGGAAAACAGAGGCTGAATATTGGGAAGCTATCTGGGCGGTGAGTGCCATTAAAGGGATTGCGTGTCCTGGGGATACAGATTTTGGACGAAAATGGGAGTAGGGACAAAGGTGGGGTGTGTAAACTGCAGAGATGAAGCCCCGTGAGCTGTGTGTGTTTTGGGGGGGTACGCAGACGGCCTGGGGGTGACTCGGGCTGGCCGGGGCTGGCGAGCACCGGAAGGCGGGGTGATGGGGGCCACCCGCAGGGAAGGTGGGGAGGGGTTCAGAGCTGGTCACAGAGCCGCCGCCGGTTCACCCTGGGGAAGGTCAGCGACCCCGGCCCCGGGGAGCTGTGAGGAGAACCGAAAGGGGCCGCGGTTGCCATGGCGCCAGTAGGGGAGGGGGTGACTCGGACCCCGCCCGGAGCCCCGCCCGGAGCCCCGCGGGGCCGCCCGCTCCAGATGGTCCCGGGCCTCCCGCGGGAGCCGGCGGCCTGCGGCAGGGGGAGGCTATTGTCCTCCTTCCGCGGCGCCGCAGTCCCGCCGCTCGCGCCCGCGCGCCGCCACGCGCCCCGCCGCCGCCGGCCCCGCGCGCCCCGCGCGCCCCGTGACACCGCCCGCCCGCCGCCCGGCCGCCCGTCGCCGCCCGCAACCGCCCCTCGTGGCCGGGCTGCGGGCGCGGCGACGACCGGCGCTCCCCGCCCGCCGCGCGCGCGTCTGCGGGGCCGGCGCCCCGCACGGAGGTAGGTGCCGGCGCCCGGGCCCGCTTTGTGCCGGCCGGCGGGGCGGCGCGCTTTGTGCGGCCGCGTGTGGGCGGTGGGGTCGGCGCCGGCCGCGGGAGCCGGGGCGGGAGGCTGCGGCGCCCCTCCTTCGCGCCCACCCGGGCCCGCGCTCCGGATGAAGAGTCATGCGCCCGCCGCCCGCGTACCGGTGTGCGGGCCGGTGGGGGTCGAGGCTCGCGGGACGCGGGCCTTTCCGGAACCGGGGGAAGAGTCTGGAAGCGCGGGGGCTGGCCAGCGGGCGGGCTGGGGGAGCGTGTGGGACGCGCCGTTGCGGTTCCCCCGCGGGCTGGCCGGCGCCGGTCCAGGTGCTGCGGACACGCTGGGCCGTCCCCCCTGCGTCCGCGATGCCCCGGCTGGACTTGCTGGAGGCTCCCTGTGGAGCGCACTGGGCTGCTTCATGCTCTCCTCATGCGTCCTCACCATGTCCGTGTGTGAGAGGGCGCACGGTTGGCCGTGATGACTGGAAGACGACGGGCAGAGGGAGAATGAAGCCCCTTTGGGGAAGGCTGCCGGTGGAAGTAAGGGGTCTCTGTGGCTGAGACTTCCAGAGTGCTTGGAGCCCATCCCGCACAGAACTACCCGGCAAGGCCTTCTTGCTGGGGGTCTTCCCACTCCAGCACCCTAGCCGGCCTTTCCCATCCACTCTGGCTGGGAAGAACTTCCCCCCATTAACCCCGTGGCATTTACATGCTTGTCTGAGCTGCAGGCTTGCCCCTGCCCTAACCTGCTGCGTGTTGCCTCCGTGGGTTGTTTTTCAGCAGCCCACCCCTCCAGGAACAGCCACAATTCCAGAGCCGTCGAGCTAGCCGGTTCAGGCATGGGCAGGGTGGCCACAAACCAGTTTTCCCTGAAGATGAAGGGGGTAGAGCGAGTTCCAAATATGTGTCTCAGCTTGAGGTACTGGGCAACCTCTTGGCATATTCAGACGAACAGTGCATTAGAGAGGAGAAAGCTAATACGGATCTTAGATTCGTCCCTTAGAGAAACCGATGTAACCCATGGGTTACAGGCTTGGGGGAGGGGAGTAGCAGGGTCTTGAATAATTCTGCCACCAATGGAGGATTCTAAAGATCAAACAGAAATGCAGTGTCTCTCTCTTCAGCCCAGTTCCTAAATTCCTTGGAAGAGAGTTTCTGTGCCTCATCTGGAACATCCTGGAGGAAACAGATTGGGGTTCTGCCTCTCCTGCTCATTCTCTGATTAATGAGCACATCTTTCTTTGGCCTCCCTAAGAGCCCAGAGTTTGTGATTTCTTTTTCCTTTTCTCTCTCCGCTGGTCCACTCATACTTTGAGTCAAATAAAATTTTTACTTTGCCAAAGTCCCCATTTTTTCTAATCCATTATTCATCTTGCTGTCATTTGTTCATCTATGCTTCCCCACAGCATCCCCTGTGTTGGGACATGAGCTCTTTTTCTCTCATTAAATCTAAAGCCTAACTCCATCTCCATTTTCTTCTCATTGTCTGAAGCTCATGGCTCTTTGTGGGTCTTGGGGTTTCTGAGGGGAAATTATATTTGAGTTGAGCATGGACTAGGTACCCAGAAACTAACCTCAGGTCACACTCATTTCTGAAACTGTCTTCTCAGCCCTCATAGCTTCTCTAAACAGCTCTAGCTGCTCTTCATCTTTGGACAGCAGTGGCCCTCAAAGTGTGATCCCAGACCAGCAGCTTTAGTATCATCTGGGAACAAGTTAGAAATGCAGATTGTCAAGCCCCACCCAAGACCTACTGAATTGGAAACTCTGGGGGCAGGCCCAATGATCTGTGCTTTCATAGCCTCCTCTTCCCTCAGGTAATTGTGATTCGTGGAAATTCCAGAATCCCTGGTCCTGAACTATAAAGCCTAACCCTGAGAGCCCTCCAGCTGAGGAGCAGGACTTCAGATCCCATTTTCATTCTTTCCTTAAGCTTTTCTCTAGTTCCAAGAAAGACAACTATTCCATGGCAAATAATAATAATGATAATAATTATTATTATGGTCCATTTATTCAAGATCTCTTTATTGAATGTTCATCTTACTGGGTTTGGAAAACAGCCCTTGTCCTTGGTGGGTTAAAAGTGGAGCGGACAGAGAAGCACATAAACAAGGAACTGTATAATACAATGTGATAAGTGCAATAATAGCTGCCTGCTGAAGTGCTCTGAGCAGAGGAGGGAATGATCAACTATCTCTGAGGGAGGTAAAGAATTAATCAGGAGCAGGATGTGGCAAGAAGAGGAATTAGGGAACAAGACAGGCTCTAGCCCGGGGATAGGATTTTTGGTTTTGCACACCAACCAAAGAGGAGAAAGGAAAAGGGTGGGGGGTGGGGGGGCAGCTGCCCTTGAGGAATGGGCACGTGGCTGAGCAGCGTCTGTATCCAGTAGTGTTGGGGCTTAGACTCTAGCAGGACACCCACCCACCCCCACCCCCACCCCCCCGCTTGCAACTGGTGGGAGTTGGCTTTATTCCAACATGAACAATGTAAGCTACTTGGGTTTGGCCTCCAAGTCAGTGGCTAAGAATAAGGTGCTGGTGAAAACTGTAATCTGGATTAGCTGCCATACTGCCCTCTCGCTAGAGTTCCAGTTGATGATTCTCCAGTGTAGAGAGATGGGGTCGTGGGCTGGGGCAGGGTTGGGGGGGTGAGGGGGGGTGAGTTAAGGAAATGTGAGCGTGGAGACCCAGGTCATAGGCGAGGAATGACACTCAGTGAAAATAAATAGATCTATGTAGAAGACACTCAAATAGAAAACTAGGAATCAGGAGAAGGCAACAGAGAACACAGCATATTCTCCAAAAGGCCTGGGGGCTGCAGAGCCCAAGTGCTTGAAAACTAAAATGCAGAACCACCAGAGAGCACCATTCATATGCAAAGTCTATGGAAATAGGGGAAGCCGGGATGGCTCAGTGGGTTGGGCACTCACTTTGCAGCGCTGGGGACCTAGGAATCGGGGATCGAGTCCCGGCCCCGGCCCGTGCTGAACCATATGCTGAACTGGGAGCTCCCCTGGTTCAGTTCTCTCTCTCGTTCTCTCTCGTTCAATCTCTCTCTCTCTCTCTCTCTCTCTCTCTCTCTCTAAAAAAGAAAAAAAAAAAATCTATGGAAATAAACTCCTTGGCGTCCCAGTGTGGTGGCCTAATGGAGATCTGTGATCTAAGGACACCAGTGACATCTTGGTTTCTTTTCTATAGCAGCATCTCTGGAAACTCAGGACACAAAGCATGTCTGTCAAAATTTGATTTGGCCAAATGAACAGTTAAGTGGCTGCATTTTTATTTGGGAGAAGGGGAGGTCCTGACTCCATACTTTCTCCCCAAATTGATAGGCATCCACAGATTGTCTCTGACAGCTGGACCTTGCTGGGAGGTCTGGATCCCCTGCCTGGGCCCCCATAGGATCCCTTGGGTGAACCAGGTGGGATCACCAGAAGGATGCCAAAGCAGTTCATGTCCAGATTTTGTTATCTTACGGGGGCCTCAGGGACACACAGTAGTTTGGAGAGAGGATCAAACCATCTGCTTCATTACTTTTCTGCTCTTGGTGCAGTACAAAGATGTAAAGCAGGATATGAAAACCTCACAGGTCTTCAAGGGCCAGGTAGTTAGCAAAAATATATGGCATGTCTGGGAAAGAGACAAAAGGGAATTGTGGGGCCTGTAGAGAAATGGAAAGCTCAAGCCCAGTTAGAAGAACACAAAATTCGTTACTTTTAAACAGCATCCCGGCCACACTCCTAGGGGCTGGCTTTAGTAGGTTTGTGACTCTTGATAAAAAATAAAAGGGGTCATGGAAACAGAAGGTTGGGGGTGGGGGGCATGTATGTAGGAGTTATTGTGGGTAGGTCTACGTAGGAAGAGTGTGACTGCTAGAAATATTCATCCCAGAGCTATGTATGAGCAGGCTGCAGGTGAAGGGCTGAGAAGAACAGAACTGAAATGGTCTTGTTGCTTGGGCTGCTTCCCTGTCCAGCAGCTGAGAATATTAGGTGACTCTAGCTCAGGTCATGCCTTGCCCACAGACCTCTGCTCAGGGTGACTCAACTCTGACCTAGAGTTTATTTTTATATAAATATTTACAGAGCAAATTCAAATAATCTGTTGGGGGTTAGAGGAAATGATGGATTTTAAATGAGAAAGCACTCTTAGGGTTAGTGGAAATTAAGCTCTTTCCTATTACAGGAGCAAAAGCCCAAATCTAGGAACTCTAGACCTTGGCTCTCTTGCATGTCATCAATGCTACTCCCAGGAAGTCATTGTGTGTGTATTCTCTTTAGGAGGAGAAGGGGAGGGGCAGACAATCCTGGCCTTCACCTGGGTCAGGTTCAGCTTCATGGAACCAGTTAATGACAGAAGCCAAGTTGTGCCTTTGTGTGCCCATGGGAACATCCCTCCCTACCCACCCACATCTCACCACTCACCCTTTCTTCCTCCTCCAAAACTACATGAGAGGTTCTATGTATGTCCTTTCCAGAACCAGAGACTACCAGGATCATAACCCAGACCCTAGGACGTGGTGCTAAGGATTAAAATATACCTTTGTGTTTGAGAGGTACTAGGAAAATGAGAAATGCAGAACTTGGGGTTCAGAGAAAGTTACAGACCCAGACCCCTCCATTCCCTTGGATGGCTGCTGAATGCTGAATTACACGAGAACTTTGGACAGTAGCCTTTTTTTTTGTTTAAATCCCTAGCAGCTAATCTGAAGCTCATTTGTTAGTTTTGAGAAGGACAGAGTTGGTTTGCGTAACAGAGTCATAAGCAGCACTGGCAAGCTTACATGGTCCTGATTTCCCTAACCTGGTCCCTGGAAGGAAGCAATAGCTGCTAATCTCTCCTGGGGAGCTGGGAAGGGCTCCAAGAGGTTGGAGGAATGTGTAAATGTTGTGACTGACAGCTTGTCCCCCAAAGTCCAAAGGAACCTCACTTCAAAACGCTGCTCTGCTCCTTCCACCTGTGTGACATTGAATGGTGACTTAACTTACACAGTGCAGCTTCCTCAGCAATGAAATTGGAAGCTAATGGACCCTAGTGCCTATAGCTTGTGATGAGATGATGCATGTAAATGGTAAGGACACATATCACAGCTAACATCTATTGAGCACCTATTAAATATTCTCCATTACAAACTAAAGGAAACAACGGAAAGAGAACTGACCTGTGTCCTTTGAGCTCCTGGGCACCGCATTCATACTTACCTCGTAGCACATCAGTCTTCCTGGTGTATCATAGATGTGTCTTAGAGCAGGATCTTGGTCTTTTCATCTCAAATCACCTTCAGGGTATAGCAGGCCATCTCTTGTTGAGGGGGATCTCAGAATAGTTTGTGGAACTTGGGAATAAAAGAGCTCTGGTTTATACTCGTTATTGCCCAAGGGGCCCGCCCCATGCTTTCTGCATCGCCCTGGTTTACACACTGCTGCCCTGAACCATACTGAAGGCCATCACTGCTTTCAGCCCCTGCTCTATTCACTGTCCCTCTCCGCCTTGAGGCTCTGGAGCCCTTCCTCCCCACTGTGCCTCCCTGCCTCAGCCCACGTGTGTCCTGTCCCTGTGCTTTCCCTCCATGGTTTCCCATCTCCCACTGGGGGCTGATTTCCACTGACGGGGAAGATAGCCGCAGTTTTTGGCCATCAGGAGAGTGGAGCAGATCTAGGGAAGGAAGGACATGGTGAGTTGTGGGCTCAGTCACCCCAAGATGCCCCTCACTAGCCATGCTCCCCCTTGCAGGAGAAGGAAGCCATCCACCACCATGAGCAGCACCCTGTCGCCCACAGACTTCGACAGTTTGGAGATCCAGGGCCAGTATAGCGACATCAACAACCGCTGGGACCTGCCTGACTCCGACTGGGACAATGACAGCAGCTCAGCCCGCCTCTTTGAGAGGTCTCGCATTAAGGCTCTGGCAGGTGAGATCAGGGGAGGGCCAGGGAAGAGGACGCCAGGGACAGTAGCTTGTCATGAGGAGTCCTTTAACTTCACTGGGAGACCAACTTTCTTTCTAAGCTGCTGCACTAAAGTGGGAAACCACCCTATCAAGCCCCTCGTCCCTAACCCCAGCCTCAAGAACAAACTTCCTGCAATCCAGATGTTCCCCAGCTTCCTCTCCCAAGCATAGAGAAGCCATGCTGACCCTGGGACTCAGCTATGTTCCCCTCTGCCCTCAGCTGACTTCCTGGCCTCTGTTCCTGAGTTGTGTTCTTAATTCTTTTGCACTCTACCTCTTGCTATTCTGCTTCCACCCACCTCTCCTTTGTCATTTATCCCCTTGCGTCTCCCTTGATTTCCACTGTCATCTCTCACACCTGTTCTCCCTCCCAGTCCATTATCCTGTCCTGTCCTTTCCCATCTGCTCCTTCCACCTGCCGCCTGTTCCTCCCATTATTTCATCTACCTGTTCCCCGAAGCAGGTGCCCTCCACCCTCCCGCTGGTTTCTGCAGCAGCCACCTATTCTCTGTGCCTGGCCCCTGCCCTCCCCTCCGGCCCAGGCTCTCCCCTTTAGATCCTCCAGAGCACAAACAAACCCGTTGGACGGGCCTCCCTGCGTTCTGGGAGGAGTTGTCATGGTAACAAGAGCACAGCTGCCACCTGACACCACCAGCCTCTGGCTGGCATGGGGCTGAGTCACTCACACACCCCAAGGCCACCCACTCCATCTGGCTGCCCTCCTCCATCCCACCCTCGCCTTTTCCACTGACCTGCTGGCTTGCCATCCTGGTGCAGTGGGAGAGGCCCCAGCTATTCCCTCCTGAGAGGTGATGATGCCAGTGTGAGTGGGGTGGCCTCCTGAAGGGGGTGGTTCCCAAACCTGGCCACCCTTTTTACAGGATCACCCAGGGCCGTTTTCACAATCACAGGTTCCGAAGCTCCGAAGCTCCTTCCTGGACACACTGAATTAGCATCTTTGAACATGGAGTCCAGAAATTAGGGGTTTTAAGCTCTCCAGATAATTCTTTCCAGCCAGCCCCAGCACCCGTCTGAGGACCCCTGCAGAGTGGCCATAGCTCTGGGGACTGCTTCACATTTTCTCTTAGGCTTTTCTGTTTTTCTGGTAGGGTCCTCAGGCTGGCTTGTGAAATGCTCGTATCAGTATTTCCATAGATGAGAGGAAACAGAAGACGTGGGTTATGGAATGTATCACCTCTTTGGGGGAAGTTTTGGTGCCCTGACTTTGGATGCGTGCAGCCTCTAGAACTGTCATGATGTGTGTGTACACAACACGTGATACCCAGGGCTGTTGTAATGTCTGTGCTGCCCCCCCCCTCCCCCCGCCAATGCTGTCAATAGGTCTTTATCTTCACCACTAAGCTGGGCTCTCAGAAGAGGCATCTCTGTGTGGGCTTTGCCTCATGCTGGGCCTCACACCAGTGAGTGCCAAATAAGGGCTGAGTGAATGAAGATGGGAGAGAGGCAAGAGTAGGCTGTAAGGGGAAGCCGGGATGGCTCAGCAGGTTAAATGCTCACTTTTCAGCCCCGAGGATCGAATCCCAGCTCCGGCCCAGGCAGACCCATATGCTGAACTGGGGAGTGCTGCCAGTTCATTCTTGCAGGGGCCTATTCCGGAGGCTCCTGCCCTGTGCAGCCCGGCGCCCACCTGTGGAGTGAAATTATATGGAAAACTAATGCTGTTAACTATGGAGACCACTCTGGGCCCTCCCCCTTCTCTCTGTTTCTCTCTGTCTGTCTCACTCTCTATCAAAAAACAATACAAATAAATCTTAAAAAAAAAAAAAAAAAAAAGAGTAGGCTGTAAGGGACGAGAGAAGTAGGAAGGGAATGTGGCAGGTATGCCCAGCAGTGGGTGTGCTGGAGGCCTGGGACGGCCTAGCTGGGAAGGGCCTGGGGCCCAGTGGAAGGGAAGGGGCAAGAACTAGTGGTGATGACAAGTGGGAGGGATAACCAACACCCATTTCACAGATAAGGGGACCTAAGCAATTCTCTTTCTCTGCTCTCTGAGCTGGGGATCAAAGCCCATGCCCAGAAGGAGGACCTCCCAAAGTCATCCAGAGAGGGACCATCCTCATCATACCTGCAAACCTTCAGGAAGCAGGACTTTGCTTTGGGAAACCCTCTCCCGGCTTTTCTGCACTCTTAGGCAACTCCTGGCATGATGGGCAGGTCTCTAGGCGCTTGCAGTTCCCTCCTCTGCCCCGCAGGGCCTGGCTCTGCCCCAGTGGCCAGGCTCCGCCTCCTCCCCCTCCCCCGGCACTGTCCAACCTGTTTGTCTGGAGTTGCCTCTGTCTCCTCTTCCCACAGCCAGGTGTGCCCTGCTAGTTGTCCTGGAGCTCCGGAGCTCAGACATCCCGTAACTCCTTTTCCCCACTCCTCGAAACTTCTACCATCTTTGAACCAAGCCCACACCTGGGACCCCAGCCTCTTGGGATCCCAGGCTTCAGAGGGAGCAGAACCTGCTGCCCTGCCCCAGCGCAGGCAGAGCATGGACTCTGGGCCCCAGGCTGTGTAGGAGGCAGCAGGCACCATGAATGGGAATGGAGTGAGCAGGTTGCAAGGGCACAGCCTGAACGGGGCTGGTGAGTTTTACTATGAGGCTGTGGAGGGGTCTCAGAACCCTGGGGGCCTCCTGCTCTCACCTGCTGCCTTCATCAACCCCGCTCAGTACGCCAGCGTGCTGGAAGGACGCTTCAAACAGCTTCAAGGTGAGCTCTGCGGGCTGAGGGGAGCAGGGTGAGGGGACCTGGGGGCGTGGGAGAGGAGCCAGAGCCAAGATCACGGACTGGAACATTTACTGTGACTCAGGCATTTGTGTTGGGAGACAATGTCGGGAATAATTGCAAGTAGCTGGGAAAATACATGGAGGCTGACAGCATCGGGAAAGGCTTGGACCCACTGGAAGGGACTGTGTGAGAGCGTGAGTGGGTGTGACTGCAAGGCCCTGCTGGGTGCGGTGAGGCGTGACTGTCACAGGGAATGCAATGGGCATGGAGGCAGCGGGTGAGGCTGGGAAGAGCAGCGTTCTGTGTCAGCAAGTAGGGAGGCCTTCTGCGCAGTCTCACTGGGACGGTTCACTTTCAGTGGGTTTGGAGATGAAGGCCTGCTAGGATAGCTGGGGAATGAGAGAAGGGGAGTGATGGAGGAGGCTGAGGGACCCAGGGCTTGGTTGTATCTCCCTGGGCTTCTAAATGTGTGGGAGGAGGCAGTGCATGTGGGAACCGGGGGTGTGTTAAAGCGAGTTGGTGCAGACAAGCGCAGGTATATGTCTGAGCAGGCGTGTGTTCACCTGGCACCAATCTTTCAATGTATTTTGGGGAGTCACTGTGTTTCGTGTGTGTGCATGTGGGCAGGGGGTGGGGGTGTCTGTGGGCACCTTGCAAAGCTACACTTTGTGTCAGTGCTAGGCTTTGCATGTTTTTCTCCTAGCTGCCACTGTTTCCACGTCTTCCTCATTTATTCTGCCTGTGTGCCAAAATGTCCTTACCCCAGTGTGCCTGGCACCAGGACAGTCCCCATGGATCCAGGAAATCCCCACCTTGGTCTACAGACCTTGGTTCCACAAGTGCGGTGGAGCATTAGGCCATCCTGTGCAGTTGTTAGGACCCCAGGTTGGCCCAGTTACAGGGGTTGGCGGTAAGAAAGACAGGACTAGTCATGGGTGTGCCGCTGTGTTTTATGGGTGAGGTTCGCAGGAATGTGAGATTAAAGGATGAGTCTTTTCGATTTCTGAGGTGCTGGTGCTGTGAGGGAAACAGAAGTGACTGGGTCCTCGCATGAGGCTCCTCTAGCGAGAAGTGGCAGAAGTCTTAATGGCCAAAGCAGTACCCCATGGTCTGAGGCTCTTCCCTCACTTTATCATTTATTAGCATTTTTCATTTTTCTTTTTCTCTGGAACCTAAGAGCATCCCCTCCACAGCAGATCCCCCATGGACCAGGCAACAGAACAGTTCCTCATGTTTCCTGAGATGATTGGCCCAGACTCTGCCTGGCCCCACCCCCACCCCATCCCAACACACACACACACACACACGCACGCACGCACGCCCGCCATGTTTCTTGGGTTCATTCTTTGCCCTGTTCCCAACTTCATGACCTTTTTTTACTTCTCAGCGTTGAGATGTTGGTGTCCTGGGACTGCATGCATCCCTGGAAGCCCACTGAATGAACACGCTCCAGAAAACCCATCTTTTCTTTAAATTATCCCAGGAGAACGAGGAGACTAAGGCAGCCTGCAGCCTCTATAACACACGCAGCCCAGGATAGCGTTGAATGTGGCCCAATACAAACTCATAAACTTTCTTAAAACATTAAGAGATTGCTTTGCGCTCTTTTTTTAGCTCATCATCTATTGTTAGTGTTAGTGTATTTTATGTGTGGCCCAAGACAATTCTTCTTTCCAATTGGCCAGGGAAGCCAAAAGTTTGGACACCCCTGCTCTATAATGTCACATCCTTTGAAAGGCCATTTGGAAGAGCCACTGCTATAATTTAAGGCCACACCCTCCCCTTTGCCCACCACCCAAAGAGAACAGACATACCGCTTGCTGGGCCTGAGTGACAGGCTCTTTCCTTGGCATTAGATCATACCTGTAGAACAGAAACCCCTCCAGGAGCCATTTCATGCCAGTTGTCTTATACACGTTGTCTCATTTAATTGATACCATGATACATGGGAGTAGAAAGTAATATTCCCATTTTACAGAAGAGGAAAGTGAGGCTTGATGGATGAAAGTAGCAGTGTTTCACCACTGGTAGATGACAGTGCCTTCATCCCAGATCCCAGCCCTTGTCTGCATAAGCCACTGCTTCTAATTTCCTCCATCCTTTCAAAGCCAGTTTCTCAGTCTCATTTTTGTTCTTTGCTTATGAGCTCATTCTCATTCTTTATTTCCCTGCTTTTTCTAAGTTACGGGTTTCCCTTTGGGCCATCTTCCTTTCCCCTTCCTTCTCCCTAGAACTCACCTCTGGCCTCTCAGGCACATACCCACACCCCAACCCCTGACCCCTGACCCCACCAACTGGTGTTTAGAAGCAGGTGTGCTGTACGTGAAGGGCAGAAATGATCCCATGTTGCCACCACAGATGAGCGAGAAGCCGTGCAGAAGAAAACCTTCACCAAGTGGGTGAACTCACACCTGGCCCGGGTGACCTGCCGGGTGGGAGACCTGTACAGCGACCTCCGGGATGGACGGAACCTGCTTAGGCTCCTTGAGGTGCTCTCAGGAGAGACACTGGTGAGCTGTGGTCACGAGGGTTGGGGGGAAGAGCCTGAGAACCAGTGATCAAGGGGACAAGCCGTGGGAGTCGCCCTCAGAGAGAAGAGTGACACACAGAGCAGAAAGCAGTGGCTGCCCCCTGCTCAGAGGATGGTGTCATTTTGAGAGGCTTTGCTGCATGGATTAAACAGGAACATTGCTTCACGGGGGCAGGAACAGTGGCCCCATTGAAAACATTGCTTTTCCCACCCACTCTGGAAGCATTTAATTCCCTTGGGAATCTTAATCTGGCCCAAGCCTCCTTTGCAACCTCAGCCTCAGCTCTGTGAACTTGTGCCGTCCCTGTGTTCCTGAGGGAGGTCAAGGGGAAGGTGTATGAAGCAGGGCCCTGGGAGGTGGGAGGAAAGGAAGGGGAGGCCCACAGTCCCATGTCTTTGTGTCCCCCCGTCCCTTAACAGCCAAAGCCCACAAAGGGCCGCATGCGTATCCACTGCCTGGAGAATGTAGACAAAGCCTTGCAGTTCCTGAAGGAGCAGAAAGTGCACTTGGAAAACATGGGGTCCCACGACATTGTGGACGGGAACCACCGCCTGACCCTCGGGCTGGTCTGGACCATCATCCTTCGATTCCAGGTACTGTGGCCCAGCGGCACTCCGTGTGCTGCCCCCCTTGGCACCGCACTGCGAGCAGTCACTGCCAGTCCACATCACCATCGACACAGACGTGCAGGGTCTAGATAGAAGCTCATATAGGAATCTGCAGCCGCTGCACTGGGCCAGGGGACTCTCCTCATTAAACAGGGTGGAAACCAGTGTGGGTGTAGCCAGACTTCTGTGGCCGGTTCCCTGTGGCCAGGTTTGTGTCCTGGTCACGTGTCGGGCCACAAGGGACTGGAGATCTTATAAACTGGTTCCTCACCACTGAGAGTTTTAGAACTACATTTTGGATCTGGTCACTGGCTCATCGCTCTACTCAAACTCTGCTTGCCTCGCTCAAAAAAACAGCCACCCTGCTTGCTCCTTCTTATGATCTGAGCAGCCAGTCCAGGGTCCTAATGCTGTCACAACTCTCCTGATGTCTCCGGAGGTAACCTCTGCTCCTTCCACCCCTAAGCAGAGCTCTGTCAGCTTCACCTTCGAAACCCAGCTCCCAGAAAATGTCCACTTGTCCATCTGCCGTTTCTCACCTGGCGGAACCAGCATCCTTTGCTTCAGGGCGCTTCCACTTTTCTGACTTCCTTCCTGTCCCACTCAGCTGTTTCAAATTCCTTTGACCCAATGTAGTATGGTCACTAGCCCAGGAGGAAAAGTCCTTAAGGCGGGGGTGGCGAACCTGTGGCACGCGTGCCCAAAGTGGCACGCGGAGCAATTATTTTGGCACGCGGAACTGTGAATACCATTTAAAAAATTATTGTTTATGCTCTTATAGACATAAAAATAATCGATACCTCTATCTCACTCGATGGGTTGGCACGCGAGTCTAGCGAGTATACTCTTATTTCATAAACTTTGGCACTCAATCGCCAAAAGGTTCACCACCCCTGCCCTGAGGGATCTAAAGAGTAGTTTCCTGTTGTGTATCTTTGAGCATCTCCGGTAACCGCAGGATCCCCTGTCAAGGGAGTGAAGGCCTTCCTTCCTTCCCTGTTAGATCCAAGACATCAGTGTGGAAACAGAAGACAACAAGGAGAAGAAGTCAGCCAAGGATGCCCTGCTGCTGTGGTGTCAGATGAAGACAGCAGGGTGAGGCTGCCTGGGCAGCGTGGCCTGGGAAGGGTGGATGCACCGAGGCTGTGCGGTAAAGGAAGGATGGGCTCACAGACCCAGACTTGGGCCTGCTCACTGTTTGTCCTGGTCTCTGTTTATAGGTATCCCAATGTCAACGTGCACAACTTCACCACCAGCTGGAGGGACGGGCTGGCCTTCAATGCCATTGTGCATAAACATCGGTAAGAAACCGGACTTAGCAAGCCCATCAGAGCTGCTGGGGGGTTTAATGACCCAGGGCCGTGCACACAGGTAGATGAAGCAATGACATGAGCAGAGAAGAGCCAGGATGTGGGGATGCCACACGGCAAAGAGGGCTTGTGTTGGCAAGTGAGGGGGTGGGAGCAGTGGGTGTGGGTTTTGGGGTGCCTGGCTCTAGACAAAATGGAGTTGATGACTTAGGGATAAAGAGAGGGGTGGCTTTACTTTTCCTCTCTAGGCTCTTCTGTGATTTTGACACCTTCCCTATTCCCTCCCACCCAGGCCAGACCTGCTGGATTTCGAGTCCCTGAAGAAGTGCAATGCACACTACAACCTGCAGAATGCCTTCAATCTGGCTGAGAAGGAGCTGGGGCTTACAAAGCTGCTGGATCCTGAAGGTGGGCAGAGCTCTGTAAAAAAAAGAGGCTGTGGGGTAGGGACAGATGGGGTTTCTTTTGGAAGTGATAAAAATGTTCTAGAATTAGATGGTGGTGATGGCTATGCTAAAAAAACCACAGAATCGTTATATTTTAAAAAGGGTGAATTTTATGACATAAAAATGATATTTCAATTAAAAAAAATTAAAAAGCTGTAGGAAGAATGGCAGCCCTGGGGCAGAAAGAGTCTTGGGATGAAGTCCTGTCCCAGCCCCACCACGGAGCAGCTCTGTGACATGGTGCCAGTCACTTGGCCTCTCTGTGACTCAATTTCCTCTTCTCTAAAATGAGGAGATTGATCTCCATGGTCTCAAAGGGCCCTTCTTATTCCCAAATTTCAGGGTCCTACATTAAACCGCATGACCTTAAGGCCTCACCAGACACTTGGCTTATGGTCAGCTGAGCCTGCTGATTGGCTCCCATGGTTCTGCTCTTAACCATGAGACAGGTCATGGCCACTGGGCTCTCATTTTGTACCTGGCACGGCACTTGGCATGCTTCAATCAATTTAATCCTCACAACACCACCTTTGAAATCAGTGTCATTATCCTCAGTTTATGGAAGAGGAGATGGGGCCCTCTGAAGGTTAAGTGTCTTTCTCAAGGTCATGTGGCTGGTAGAGCTGAGATTCAAATTCAGGCAGCCCGGCGCCAGAGCCTGTTTCCTCTCTGTGAGAGCGGAGAGCAATCTGGGTACAGCCAGAAAAGGGGAGGAGAGAAGGGCCAAGTGAAACTCTCGTATGCTCACTGGGCAGATTTGAGTCGTGGTTATTGTCTCCCTGTTTTCTATCTCTCCTGTAGCCTCATTTCCTATGTCCTCTTAGTTCAGAATGACAAACATCAGCTAACTAGTGATGGCAATAGGCCAAATGCAAGGTTCCTTGGAGAGTATTTGAGAAGTGTAGCTAGGAGAAAGAACATTGAAGTAAATCTAAGTGTTCTGTAACTTTCTGAGTTGATTTCAATGGCTCCTTGCTGCCTGTGGGTTTTCAGAGGTGGTCGGGGGACTTCCAGTCCCATAGCCTTCCCTCTTGGTAGTGCAACCTGGACTCCTTAAGAGAACCTAGGGATTTCAAGTCATAATCAGCCTTAGTCCTTGTGGTGGGAGATGATTTGGCTTGAAAGATGCTCACCTCCCAGGGCTCACAGCTGAACTTTGGGATCAAGGTCAGAAATCGCCATAACTGTGCCCAGGGATGGCCCTGAGAACTGGCCTCTGTCCCTGCTGCTGGGGGTCATTGGGCCCATCCCTCTGAACATCCAGGTTTAAGAAGCTTCATTTGGACCTTTTGTCTTTCTGCCCCTGAATCTTCTGACGTCTTGCACATCTTTCCCTCCCCTAAGTTCACGATTCATCCCCAAATGGAAATGTTTCTTTTCTTATCTTGCTTCCTCCAAACAGCTAATTTTAGTCTCCATCGGGAACGCTGGTAAAAAAGCCTCCTTGGATTTTATACTCTGCTTGTTTCTAGGAGGGGGGGAAAAGTTAGCTTTTCATGCTCTTTTAGTCCATATGGCGTATCTGTCAGTCTGCTCTGTAGGAAGCTGGAAAGATGTCAACCTTGGAGGGCTGGGAGAACCCTGGGATCGGGGTAAGGGATTCAAGTCACAAGTATACTTCTGGGAGGCAAGTTTCTGACCTCTGCCTGACCTGAGTGCTCCTTTCTCTCAGATGTGAATGTGGACCAACCAGATGAGAAATCAATCATTACCTACGTGGCTACTTACTACCACTACTTCTCCAAGATGAAGGCTCTGGCCGTGGAAGGCAAAAGAATTGGGAAGGTACTCTCCACTGTGGGCAATAGGCAGAAAGGCCAGAGGAGGCATAGCCAAAGGGGTCTTACTCCCCTCAAGCAGGGGCAGGGTAGAGCTGCAGGACTGGGCCAGGAAGCCCGTGGGCAGGACCCCACACCGCTGTCTCTCAGGTGCTGGACCATGCCATGGAGGCAGAACACCTGGTGGAGAAGTATGAGTCCCTGGCCTCAGAGCTGCTACAGTGGATTGAGCAAACAATCGTGACCCTCAATGACCGACAGCTGGCCAACTCCTTGAGTGGGGTCCAGAACCAACTGCAGTCCTTCAATTCCTACCGCACCGTGGAGAAGCCACCCAAGTAGGTAACCCGGGCTGCCGCGTGCTGCATGCAGCAGGCCTGCCCCAGGCTGTGCCCACGCTAGAGGAAGCCTAAGTGAGGGCAGCGTTCCGGAAGGGAATTTTGGCAGTACATACATGCACTGGAGGCTCATTCCCCTCAGCTCAGAATGCCAGAAGTGGCTCCCAAATACATTTTAAAAATAATTATCCATTTAAAAAAAAATCAGGCTCTGGAAATGATTGCTGTGGGATGTAAAATCAATACAATCCACTCAGATAAGATTACTGATCAGGGTTCCAGCAAGCTAGTTCCAGCTTAGGGTCAGGGTAGGGGAGACTAGATTTACAGGCAACACAGGAGTGTGGTTGGTAACTTGCACATTAAAGAGGTTCTTATTATTAATATATTTTAGCAATTAACTGCTTTCAAATGTGGAATTGCTGTTAGGTAATTCTGTATAGTGCATGCTAAAACACCTTTCTGTAAACTCCAAATGAGTTTCTATTATTGGACTCTTTTGGAGTTAACATGTTTCAGCTACAAAACTAACAGTAATTCCAAAAACATCTGTTTCTGTACATTCCGGGGAATGACTTGACCCAGAAAGTCCTCTTCTCAGCATTGAACAAAAATATAGTTTTAAGACTATTGTTCACTGTGACTTTTGTCAAGGAAAAATAAGACATTGGACAGTGCATTTATTGACATGAAAAGATGTTTGTGACAAATAAGTGAAGAAGCAGTTTACAAAACAGTTATTTGTGGCCTGCAGAGAGCAAAGGGCTCAGCGTCCCGATGCAGAGTGCCTGAGCTTAAATCCTGGCTCTGTCAACTGAGCGGCTGTGAGTGGTTAGCCTCTCTGTGCCTCAGTTTTTCTCCTCTAGAAAATGGGGGTAATAAAAGAATGTTGCTAACAATGAGAACTAAATGAGTGAATGTGTGTAAAGCCCTGAGATCAGGGCCCAGATCCCAGTGAGTGAGTCCTTGACCAACGTTTGCCATGGTTATGCTACGACTGCATCCGTGTACAACAAATGAAGTATGTTCATGCCAAAGGGGAACAGTGGCCGTTTCAGGGTGTTTTTTCAGTTGTTGTAAAATCGTGTTCTTTCGATTTGCCAGTATTTTCTGGCTTTCACACATAGACCACCTCTTGCTTTTATGAGAAGAAAAACAACATGGGACACTTCATTTTGAAGCATAGAGTCCCTGTCCCCCAGTGCCTTTGACTCTGACCCCGACCTGGCCTCCTGCCTCAGGTTCACGGAGAAAGGGAACTTGGAGGTGCTGCTGTTCACCATCCAGAGCAAGCTGCGGGCCAACAACCAGAAGGTCTATACACCCCGGGAGGGCCGGCTCATCTCCGACATCAACAAGGTCCGCAGCCTCCCCTCCTGTCCCACCGGTGTCCCGCCCTTGGTACTGGTCCCTGCTGCCCCAACTTGAACACCCCTCCTGGGTACAGATGTGACTCACATCCTCTTGCGCATCCTTCACAGCCCCCTTCCTCCTCCATCTGTCTCGCCATGTGAGTTCACATAGCAAAACGATACACCACCCCCAGTCCCTTATCTTGTTCAGCCTGTCCCAATTCATTCTCCCAATTTGTACTTTTTTCACAGACAACGTTATAAGATTCATAAATGTCATAGGGTTCACCCATGGTCCCCCTACCACAAGTGATCCAGTGGTTTCCATTGCTCCCCGTTCCCCTCCAGTCCTGTCCATCAGGCCTCATTTTTACCTGGCTTCAGAGCACTCACCCCCACATTTCTCATACTGTCACCTGCAGGCATCTAACGGAGAGCTCTCCACAGATCCACTAGACTGAGCTTCCTGGGGACTCAGCACGTGCCCCCAGCCCGTGACCCCTCACTTTCTGACCCTGGCCCTTGAGCACTAACCCTATCCCCTCCGCACAGGCGTGGGAGCGGTTGGAGAAAGCCGAGCACGAGCGGGAGCTGGCCTTGCGCACTGAGCTGATCCGCCAGGAGAAGCTGGAGCAGCTGGCCGCCCGCTTCGATCGCAAGGCCGCCATGCGAGAGACCTGGCTTAGCGAGAACCAGCGCCTCGTGTCCCAGGTAGAGCATGGGGGTTGGGAGTTGGGGCGGGGTGGGGGTGGGGTTGGGGCCAGGGGGTTGCTCTTGGCCTGTCCAGGCTGGTGGGGAGAAATGGGGAAGCTAACGAAGTGAGAAATCCATCACACAGATAAGAAGACCAAGAATCCCAAGAACCAGAGGCCAGGGGCTTGAACAGGAGGAAGGGTTGGCAAGACAGGACAAGCTGGGACAGAGCCACCTCGAGGGGTGGGCATTTTGTAGCTGAAGTGCCCTGGAGGGCACAAGGGCCAGCAGAGGTGATGTCCCTGAGCTCACAGACCTCCCCTCCCTGTCCCACGCCCCAGGACAACTTTGGGCTGGAGCTGGCGGCCGTGGAGGCAGCGGTACGGAAGCATGAAGCCATCGAGACAGACATCGTGGCGTACAGCGGCCGGGTGCAGGCTGTGGACGCCGTGGCCGCGGAGCTGGCTGCTGAGCGCTACCATGACATCAAGCGCATCGCTGCACGGCAGCACAATGTGGCCCGGCTCTGGGACTTCCTGCGGCAGATGGTGGCTGCCCGGCGGGAGCGGCTCCTCATCACCCTGGAGCTGCAGAAGGTGTTTCAGGACCTGCTCTACCTCATGGACTGGATGGGAGAGATGAAGGTACCAGTGGGACGCATGTGGCGGGCTTCGAACGATCAGGATCGTGGGGGTATGGCTGGGGGTACATCCACCCACTTGCTCAGCTGATCTTGGTAGAATGTGTTCCAGTGCAGGGCACTGTCCCCAGTTACAGATGAACAGAGCAGACAGGTCCCTGTCTTCCTGGGGCTCACATTCTAGTCGGAGGAGGCCGATGATGAAACCATGGACCTGTCAACAAACAAAATAGCCAGTGGACATAAAACTATGGGGAAAGCAGAGCAGGGCCCATGTGATGGAGATGTCTGGAATGCCTTGATGAGGAAATGCCATTCAAGCTGAGCGCAGAGTAACACAGGAAGATCTGAGGAAAGAACATTCCAGGCAGAAGGAAAAGCCGGGCAAAGGCCTCGGGTCTGCACACTGTGGCATGTTTGGCATGAGAGGGAAGGAGGGCAAGTGGGACTGTAAGCATGGGGGGAGGGGGGCAGGGAATGAGACAAAGGGCACAGCAGCCAGTCCGCCTCACTTAGGGCCTTACATGCCTGGTCAAGGAGTTTGGATTTTATTCAAAGTAACAACGGAGCCTCGAAAGTGACTTGAGAGCTTTGAAAAGGGGAGACATGATTCTGCCTTACGTTTTGAGAAAGGTCACTTTGACTACTATGTGAATGAAGAAGGGCTGTGGGCAGTCACAGTGGGAGCCAAGAGACCTGTTAGAGATTGTTGTGATGATCTAGGTGAGAGGTAGAGATAAGGATGGGTCTGGAGAGACAGTAAAGATTGGTTGGGTGCTGGGGACTGAGCCGTGACAGTAGGAGGCTGGTGATAATTCTGGGTCCGAGAAGGTGAGTCAGAGTGTAGATTCCAGGAACAGGATTTAGTAAGACCGTTTCCACAGGAGGGGAGTTGAGTACAAAGAGGCCAGGGTGCCAGGACAGAACTGTGTGTCACTATGTGCGTGAGGGAGGACTGACAGACAGGAGCAGGTATGTTTACGTGGGTGCGACACCTGGAGCAGCTGAAAGAGGTCAGGAGGTGTGGGTGATTCAGAACTGAGCCATGTTAGCAGGGGTGTGTGTGTGTGTGTGTGTGTGTGTGTGCGTGCGTGTGCACGTGCGCGCGGCGGGGCTGCAAGAGGCCCGGTGGAGAGGGGCCTGGTGGCTCCCAGACAGACATCGGCCTGCCGTGTGTGCTTGGCAGGGTCGGCTGCAGTCTCAGGACCTGGGCAAGCACCTGGCTGGAGTGGAAGAGCTGCTGCAGCTGCATAAGCTGGTGGAAGCAGACATCACCGTGCAGGCTGAGAGGGTGCGGGCTGTCAGTGCCTCTGCCCTGCGCTTCTGTGACCCAGAAAGAGGTGACAGTCCAGGGAAGCAGCTGGAAAGGGGAGGGGCTGGGAAGGAGCGCATTAAGAGCTTCAACAGCAAGACTGAATAACTGGGGACAGGAAGGATGATGGGTGGATGGTGGGTGACAGAACTAGGGAGGGAGGCCTAAGCCAGTGGGGTGTGGGGGATTCATGACCAGTGATGGATGTGGCGGCAGCAGGAGGGCTGGATCACAACCCTGGACCCTCCACCGTGACTTTTTCAGAGTACAAGCCATGCGACCCACAGCTGGTGTCTGAGCGGGTGGCCAACCTGGAGCAGAGCTACGAGGCGCTGTGCGAGTTGGCAGCAGCGAGGCGGGCCCGTCTGGAGGAGTCCCGGCGCCTGTGGCGGTTCCTCTGGGAGGTGGGCGAGGCCGAGGCCTGGGTGCGGGAGCAGCAGCACCTGTTGGCCTCCGCCGAAACTGGCCGGGACCTGACTGGTGTCCTCCGCCTGCTCAACAAGCACACAGCCCTGCGAGGCGAGATGAGTGGCCGGCTGGGGCCCTTGAAGCTCACCCTGGAGCAGGGCCAGCAGCTAGTTGCCGAGGGCCACCCCGGGGCAAGCCAGGCTGCCGCCCGTGCAGCCGAGCTCCAGGCCCAGTGGGAGCGGCTGGAGGCTCTGGCAGAGGAGCGTGCCCAGCGGCTCGCCCAGGCTGCCAGCCTCTACCAGTTCCAGGCAGACGCAAACGACATGGAGGCCTGGCTGGTGGACGCACTGCGTCTGGTGTCCAGTCCTGAGCTGGGGCACGAAGAGTTCTCCACGCAGGCCCTGGCCCGGCAGCATCGGGCCCTGGAGGAGGAGATCCGAGGACACCGGCCCACCCTGGATGCCCTGAGGGAACAGGCCTCAGCCCTGCCTCCTGCACTGAGCCACACGCCAGAGGTGCAGGGCAGGGTACCCACCCTGGAGCGCCACTACGAGGAGCTGCAGGCCCGGGCAGGCGAGCGGGCCCGAGCCCTGGAGGCGGCCCTGGCTCTCTACACCATGCTGAGCGAGGCCGGGGCCTGTGGGCTGTGGGTGGAGGAGAAGGAGCAGTGGCTCAACGGGCTCACCCTGCCTGAGCGCCTGGAGGACCTGGAAGTCGTGCAGCAGAGGTGGGCCCCCTGCAGGCTCCCGCGGGAATGGCCTTGGGAGGCCAGGCCAGCATGAGGGGCAGCACGGCCCCCCCCCCCCAGAGTACCTGCTCGTGCTCTGCCTTTGAGTCTCTTTTTGGTTTTAATGAGAAGTGCTGAGCATACTCAGAAATAGAAAACAGTACGCGACAAACTCCTGCATACCCCTCACCCGGGTTCAACGACTGCCAGTATCTTGCTCTATTTGACTAATTTTCCTTTTCAAAAGCAAATCCCCAATATTATCATTTCATCACTACATTCTCCAGGGCATGTCCTTTAAGAAATATGAGGAAGTATTCTTAAATATACTAAGTTGTTTTTTAATTGTGTATGGAATTAAAATAGCTAAGGCTTTGAGGTTATAAACCTTTTAGACAAAGATAATGATGGACCTCATGAAGTAGCTTTATAGAATACTAAGTCTTAAAATCATTTAGAAAGGATATTTTTGTCATTTGTCATAAAATCACAATCCTTATTATCATCTACTATTCAATCTATAGTCATATTTCTGGGTGGTTTTAAAAATGTAATAAAAGGTTGTTTTTTTTTAAAGATTTATTTTATTGTTTTTGACAGAGACAGAGAAAGGGGAGGGCCCAGAGCAGTCTCCATAGCTGTACGTTATCAGTTTTTCGACATGGTTTTGTTCCACACAGGTGGGCTGGGGCCTTGCAGAGCAGGAACTGGCCTGGGGGCCTCCTGCATGGGAGGCACGCCCCCTCGAGCCAGGAGCTGAGCCAAGGGGTGAGAACTGAACTGGGTGCCTCCCGGCTGGGAAGCACACCCCAGTTCAGCATATGGGTCTGCACGGGCTGGGGCTGGGATTCGATCCTCAGTCCCTAGGGCTGCAAAGTGAGCACTTAACCCACTGAGCCATCCCGGCTTCCCCATAAAAAATTTTTTTAATAGTTCCTTTTTTAGATTTTAAGCTATCCCATGACAAGGGTTGGGGAACTACAACCCTTTGGCCAAACCCAGCCTGCTGCCTGTTTTTGTAAATAAAGCTGTATTGGAACAGAGCCATACTCCTTCATTTACATATCATCCCATGGCTGCTTTTGAACTAAGATAGCAGAGCTGAATACTGTGACAAAGACCATATGGCCCACAATGCCTAAAATATTTACTATCTGGCCCTTTATAGAAAATGTTTGCAGACTCTGCTGTATGAGAATGTAAAATGTCCCTGGGAGAAGTTATGTGTCATAATTTTATCAGCTAAATATTTTGGGGGGAAGCTGGGATGGCTCAGCGGGTTGGGCACTCGCTTTGCAACCCTGGGGACCAAGGATCAAGTCCCGGCCCCAGCCCATGGGGACCCATGTGCTGAGCTGGGGTGTGCTTCCCATGCGAGAGGCCCCCAGTTCAGTTCTCACCCCCCAGTTTGGCCCCTGGCTCGGAGCGGGAAGGTTGTGCCTTCGGTTCTGGAGGCCCCCAGCCCAGTTCCTGCCCTGCATGACCCCCGTCCACCTGTGTGGAATGAAACCATGTCAAAAAACTGATAACATACAGCTGTGGGGATTGCTCTGGGCCCTCCCCTTCTCTCTCTCTCTATCTCTGTCAAAAACAATAAAATAAATCTTAAAAAAAAAAGGTTAAATGTTTTTGGCCATTTGTTCGTTTTTTTGTTTGTTTGTTTTTTGGGTTTTTTTTAAATTTATTTAAAGTTTTATTTATTTTTATTAATTTTTTGACAGAGAGAGAGAGATACAGAGACAGAGAGAGAACTGAACTGGGGGAACTCCCCAGTTCAGCACATGGGTCCGCACGGGCCGGGGCTGGGACTCAACCCTCGGTCCCCGGCGCTGCAAAGTGAGCGCTCAACCCACTGAGCCATCCCGGCTTCCCCCATTTGTTCGTTTTTAACACATATTAGTAGGATGGGATCCAGGAAGGCAGCTAAGGGGCAAGTCCCCAGAGGGATAAGAGACATACTAACAAAGGATGGGACCCTGTGCCAGAATTAGTTGACTTGTGCAGCTGTTCTTGACCTTTACTTTACGCATCTTTTTTGAGCAACTCTAGAGATGATAGTTTTTCTACCTGTTTGGGGCGGGGAGGGAGGTTGGGGACTCCCCCTTGACCCACAGATACTATGAGCCTTATAGGTAAGAGGTGCAGAGATTCCTCTACATAAGCCTCGTGATGATGGACAGGAGTTCTCATAGATGTCTGGGGAAGGGGGCAGGTACCTCACAGCCTCCAGACATTCATGTCCAGCTCTTCCACCCACTCAGGTTCGAGACCCTGGAGCCAGAAATGAATGCCCTTGCAGCTCGGATTATTGCTGTGAATGACATCGCGGAGCAGTTGCTAAAGGCCAACCCTCCGGGCAAGGACAGTATTGTCAACACCCAGAAGCAGCTCAACCACAGGTGGGCTGCAGAGTGGAGGACTAAAGAGGATGCAGCAGAAGGGAGGACTAGAGAGAGGACACAGCAGGAGGGAGGACTAGAGAGAGGACGCAGCAGAAGGGAGGACTAGAGAGAGGACGCAGCAGAAGGGAGGACTAGAGAGAGGACGCAGCAGAAGGGAGGACTAGAGAGAGGACACAGAAGAAGGGGGTGGCAACTGGAAGAGTTCTGTAGGGCACAGAATGGAGGTGGAAAATGAGGAGGGAAGGTGGTCTGGAATATGTTAGGAGTAGGGGAATAATGAAAGAGATGGAGGGGGTAAAGGTCATCTAAAGAGGCTGGGGCCTGGGCAGGGAGCAATCAAGCAGAGACAAGAGAGGATGAAGCTGGTGGTAGAATATACCAGGGAAGAGAGGCAGGGAAGAAGCTTCCAGATGTTCCTGGACAGGGCAGGGAAGCTGAGCAACTCTAGACCCCAGACCCTCCTTCTCCCTTCAGGTGGCAGCAGTTTCGGTCCCTGGCAGATGGCAAGAAGGCAGCTCTGACGTCAGCCCTGAGCATCCAGAACTACCATTTAGAGTGCACGGAGACCCAGGCCTGGATGAGAGAAAAGACCAAAGTCATTGAGTCCACCCAAGGCCTGGGCAATGACCTGGCTGGGGTGCTGGCCCTGCAGCGTAAGCTGGCCGGCACCGAGCGGGACCTGGAGGCCATCGCTGCCCGGGTGGGGGAACTGACACGGGAGGCGAATGCGCTGGCTGCTGGCCACCCCGCCCAAGCCCCTGCCATCACAGCCCGGCTTGGAGAGGTGCAAGCTGGCTGGGAGGACCTCAGGGCCACCATGCGCCGTCGAGAGGAGTCACTGGGTGAGGCGCGGCGGCTGCAGGACTTCCTACGCAGCTTGGATGACTTCCAGGCTTGGCTGGGTCGCACACAGACTGCTGTAGCCTCCGAAGAAGGGCCGGCCACCCTGCCGGAGGCAGAGGCCCTCCTGGCCCAACATGCAGCCCTGCGGGGAGAGGTGGAGCGGGCCCAGAGCGAGTACAGTCGGCTGCGGGCCTTGGGTGAGGAGGTGACTCGGGACCAAGCTGATCCTCAGTGCCTCTTCCTACGACAGCGACTGGAAGCCCTGGGAACCGGCTGGGAGGAGCTGGGCCGCATGTGGGAGAGCCGGCAAGGCTGCCTGGCCCAGGCCCATGGCTTCCAGGGGTTCCTACGGGATGCTCGCCAGGCCGAGGGCGTGCTCAGCAGCCAGGTGAGAGCCAGGGCCCAAAGTCCCAACCAGGACCAGGAGACTGTGAAGGAGAGTGGTGGTCAGGGAGGAGAACGCAGTGGGTGGAGTCCTTGAGGCAGCAGGATGGGCCAGAAGAATGTGTTAGAAAAATATGGAAGTGGAAGAAAAAAAAAGGTGTAAATGTTACTTACCAAAACTGACATATAAGAGCTGTCCGGAAAGTATCCAGCTATGTACTATGAAAAATAGAGGCATTTATGGCTGGATTGTCTCTAGACAGCCCTCGTAAACTGGCTTGTCATATAATTATTAAAGAAATTGAATCAATAGCTAGAAATAAAATGGAACAGGATTTGGATTGTTAAAGGTGCTCCAGCCCAGCTCCCTTATAACTTTCTGAGACTTGACATGATCAGATTTAGATGGTCTACCCTGCCCCTCCCTGGCTGGCCTCCATGTCTGGTAGATCCCTTCTGAGTGGCTGAGTTGTACTTTGAGAAGTAAGCTTGCTACCTCCCCTCCCATACAGGAATATGTCTTGTCTCACACGGAGATGCCAGGGACACTCCAGGCTGCTGATGCCACCATAAAAAAACTGGAGGACTTCATGAGCACCATGGAGGCCAATGGGGAGCGGATCCGCGGGCTCCTGGAGGCCGGGCGCCAGCTGGTGTCTGAGGGCAACATCCATGCCGAGAAGATCCGAGAGAAGGCCGACTCCATTGAGAGGAGGTGTGATGGGGACAGCGGGCACATGAGGGGCCTGAGAGGGAAATAAGTGAAAACAAGCATGGCCCCAGTGATGGAGGACGCAGTAGCCAGGGGTGTGGAGCTGACAAAATGTAGAGGAGGAAGAACCCAGAGGTCAGAGAAGGACTAAGCCCTGGGCTCGGAAGTTCTGCCTCCCCACACACTGGAGCAAAATGAAGTCTACCAGGGAAGCTGGACCCTGGACATAGGATTCCTGGGTTGCCTGGTTGTACTCCCGGAAGGCCCTGTCCCATAGTAGGAGGACTGAAGGCTTCTAGGTTAGTTAGTAGGTCATACCCTTTCATAGCCAAGTTCAAGAGTTTGACAAGGGGCTGTCATTATAGACATGGGAAAAATCAAGAAGCAGTGCAGCAGCTTTTGGGCCGTCTTCGGGAAAACCGAGAGCAGCAGCATTTCTTACAAGACTGTCACGAGGTGAGGCTCTCAGTTCCCCCCATGTTCCGTCCAACATTCCCTAGCCATCCCTTTCCCACAATGCCCTGGATCTTTGCACCTAGAATAATAAATCCACTGTGGTGTCCCCTGAGCATGTGAACCCCTGTGTGGCTCACCTTCCCCCACTCTGTGCCTCACCCTTTCCTCCCGCTGAAATGCACTCTGCCTTTCTCCATCCCTGCTCTGTGTTTGGTTCAGCTGAAACTCTGGATCGATGAGAAGATGCTAACAGCCCAGGACGTGTCCTATGACGAGGCCCGCAACCTGCACACCAAGTGGCAGAAGCACCAGGCATTCATGGCTGAGCTGGCTGCCAACAGGGACTGGCTGGACAAAGTGGACAAGGTAAGCGGTGTGACAGGAGCAGCAAGAAGAGAACCCTTCCTGGGCCCACAGCAGGATTACACTCTTCAGCAGGGGTCATTACACTTCTATGAGGGCCCAATGGTAAATACTTTAGGCTTTGTGGGCCATACAATTTCTGCCATGACTCCTCAACTTTGCTACTGCACTACAAAAGCAGCCATAGAGACTACATAAATGAATGCGTGTAGCTGTATTCCAATAAAACTTTATTTATGAAAATAGGCAGTGGGCCAGATTTGGCCCACAGGCTGCAATTTACCAACCCTTGCTTTTGAGTCTTGCTATTCCTGGTATTTATTTGGTCTCCCACCCAGCTGTTACTCGAGAAAACTTAATTTCTACTCAGCAAGTATTCCTGGACAACATTGTATGTGCTCAGCATTCTGCTAAGTGCTGCAGGGTATATAAAAAGACATAATTCCTTCCCTCAAGGGCATAATGGCTAGGGAGAAGAGGAGACCAGTTTTTTCATTTGTTTAGCAAATATATACTTGGTGCTACTATATGCAAACCTTGTATTAGGCACTGAGGGGGAAGGAAGGTGATTCCATTGCGGGCTCTGCCCTCAGAGTGACGCGAGGTGAGGGAATCCTAGAAACAGGGGCCTACAGGGCAGTCCATGAAGGACGAGTAGAATCTGGACAAGCAGAGATAATGGAGGAGAGATGTCTCTAGGTAGAGAAAATAACACGAACAGGAAACCAGGGGTGTGGAAGTGGTGGGGTGCCTGAACAGGAGCAAGGGGGTGAGGGGAGTCAATCTGGTAGGAACAGAGAATGCGTGAAGGCCCACCATGGAAGAAAAGGTGGGAAAAGCCTGCTGGGCCAGGTCATAAAGCCCTGCTCACCATTTAAGGACTGTGCATCGAAGTGTGAATTGTGTTGAAGGTTTGTGAAGTTACTACCCAAGCAGTGCTAGACTCTGACGCTTTTCATCCTGACACATGTATCTCTCTGTGTTCCTCTAGAAGCAGACCCTGAAACAAGGTTTCTAGGGCAGGCCACTTAAATGGGAGGGGATGGCAGGAAATGCCAGTAGGAGAGTGGGGAGATGAGACGGAGCAGGGAAGGTAGTCAGTAAAGGGTCCACTGTCATGCAAGTTACCCCGGTGGGCCACCAGGGCTCAGTTTTACTGGAGCGCTCTGGGAGACAGTAGAGCATGCATCAGAGTTATGCCAACCAAAGCCCAAGGATGCTAACTATTTGTCCATCAATGCCCTGTCTGTCACTGCTGCTGGAGGCAGTAGCTCTCTGACACTTCCAGCCTGACTTACAAGCAGGTCAGGAGACCACGCTTCCCTCACCTCCCCAAAAACAAAAGTCCTGGGAATGGGGAGACAGGTAAGACTCACTTGCCATAGGTCAGGTGAGGGGTGAGGAGCTGAGAAACATGAAATGATGATAGCAAATAATACGATACCACATATGCTCGAACACTAGAAACCACAAGCACAAGGTAGCTCGACATAGGAAAGATCACAGTGGTTTCTCAGTTGAAATGAGGTTTGAGCTGGACCTTGCAGGAGAAGTAGAGTTTGAGGTAGGGAAGTTTAGAGGCAGTTAAAACCATTGAGGGGGTTGCTGGGATGGCTCAGCAGGTTAAGCGCTCATTCTGCAGCCCTGGGATCTGAGGATTGAATCCCAACCCCAGCCCATGCGGACCCATATGCTGAACTGGGGTGTGCCCCCAGTTTGATTCTCACTGGGATGAGACCCCAGCCCAGTTCCTGCCCTGTGCAGCCCCGCCCACCTGTGGAATGAAACTATGTAGGAAAACTAATGATGTGCAACTGTGGAGACTGCTCTGGGCCCTCCACCTTCTCTCTGTCTGTCTCTGTCTCTTTCTCTCTGTCAAAAACAGTAAAAATAAATCTTAAAAAAACAAATAAAAACATTGGGAGGAGCATGTTAAAGAGAACACACAACTTGGAATCACTGCCCACACTTCAGATCTCTACTGCCCTTTACATCCCTGGATATAAAGTTCAGTGGCAACTATTTCTGACACTCCCACGTCTCCCACTTTGTCCTACCATCCAGGAAGGGCGGGAGCTAAGCCTCGAGAAGCCAGAGCTGAAAGCCTTGGTGTCAGAGAAGCTGGAGGACCTGCACAAGCGCTGGGACGAGCTGGAGACCACCACCCAGGCCAAGGCCCGCAGCCTCTTCGATGCCAACCGTGCGGAGCTGTTTGCCCAGAGCTGCTCCGCCCTGGAGAGCTGGCTGCTGAGCTTGCAGGCCCAGCTACACTCTGACGACTATGGCAAGGACCTCACCAGCGTCAACATTCTGCTCAAGAAGCAGCAGGTATGTGGGGGGATGGGGGGGAGAGGGGGATGGACAGTGGAAAAGAGGAGGAGAGAGCCCTTGAGACTGTGGAAGGCCATTCTCAGACCTCGCATGCAAACACTTTTCCTGGCATTTCTCAAAGTGATGCCCAAGGGCCACCAGATCGGAATCTCTGGGAGTGTCTATCAGTCAGAGTCAAGTCAGGAGACAGAAACCACACTCTAACTTGAACAAGAAAACTTCAGTAAAAAGAAATGTTAATTAGTAAAAGGTGGTTAACTGCAAAAGGGAAAAGAGAAACTCTAAAGCAATGCTCAGAAAATGTTTTTGTTTTGTTTTTGTTTTTTTTCTGTAAAAAGCCAGATAAATTTAGTAAATACTTTGGGCTTTGTGGGTCTTATAGTCTGTCACAATAATTCCACTCTGTCCTTGTACAGTAAAAGCAGCCATAGACAATGTGAAAACGAATGCAGTGGCTTGTGCTAATAAAATTACTTACAGAGAACAGGCAGGGGCAGGATTCCCTGGTCCCTGCTCTAAAGAATATAGGAATAGCAAATGTAGGGAGCAGCCACACCACTAGGGCTGAGGAGGGGTACCCATGGAAGGAACTAGATGCCCTCCCCTCACCCCAAGGCTGTTTAAGACCTCATTGGAAAAGGCAAGCCCTCTGATGGCGCAGAAATTTGCTGGGGTATCACAGACCAGAGCAGCGTCTGGCCAACAGGAAGCTGCCACTGGGGTGCCAGCAAAACTTGCTGGAGGGTGAGAGCCCTGGGTGTTCTGCACACCGCGGGCAGTTTTGAGGAAAAGTGCTCTGGAGCCATAGATAAGGGGTGTCCCAAAATCCATGCAAGAAGTAATTTTGATAGAAAACACAGGTTTATAATTAAAAATTGTAAATTTTTTATTGATTCATAAAGTATATAGTATAGGGTTATGTGTGGAATAGCATATCGGGTAAATGGCCTCCACAGTATTGCTGGCACATATGCACTCTTGTTGAAAATTTCCATGACCGTTTTGCATAAATGTGGCTGAATTTCATTGGTGCAGCGCTCAATTTCCTCCTTCAAGGCGTGGGAGGTCGTGCATAAACCTTAGACTTCAAAAAACCCCAAAGAAAAAAGTCCAACGGTGTTAAATCGCATGATTTGGGCCAATTCTGATCACCAAGCCATCAAGATGAAAATGAGCCTCATCGCTGAAGATGATTTTGTTCGAAAAATCGGCATCCACGTGTTGTTCCATAATCCATTCAACAAACTCTGTTCGCTGTGCGTGGTCAGTAGGCTTCAGTTCTTGAGTCAGTTAAACTTTGTAAGCATGAAGATGCAAATCTTTCATAAGAATACGCTGTAGAGAGCTTCTCGAAATGTCCAATTCTTGACCACGGTGCCGAATTGATGTCCCTGGACTCTCAGCAACACTCTCACGAACTGCTTCAATGTTTTGTGTTGAATGACTTGTTGAAGGACGGCCAGAGTGTTTAAGATCACTAATTGATCCAGTCTCCCTAAATTTTTTAATTAATCTCTTCACAGTTGAGGAAGTTAAATCACTATTTCGACCATATTTTGTACGAAAATTGCAAACTGTAGCTGCCAAACCTTTATTATTTTTAAAATATTGCTCAACAATGAAAACACACTGATCTTTCGTGTAGTGCTTCATTTTTAATAACCTGAACTGTCAGCTGTCATGCTGTCTTTTTTTTCCATTGTCAACACTTTACTACTGCACAAATGATGCAAAATTCAAATCTTGCGTGAATTTTGGGACATGCTTTAGAAGCCCTTCCTTTCCTGTGCATTGCTGTGTCCCTCCACCGCCCCCTACTGACAAGGCCTGCCATCGCACCAGCTAGCAAAGAAATGTTCACAGGGTCCACTTCCAAGGTCTGCAGAGAAAGACGGATTTGGAACTGAGGTGGATGTAGGATTAAGAGGCAATAAATTGCTAACCGGCACAGTTAACATGCCTTCCCTGCTCCTGGGACTCTTTATGTATATTAAAGTTCAAGACCCACTGAACTTTAGGCCGCAAGGAGATACTTTCCCTGCGGTGAACCCCGGGATAAGAAGCCAGGATGGGCTTGGTACTGACTAGTGTCTGCTTCCTCCTGCGGGCTGGCAGATGCTGGAACGGGAGATGGCGGTGCGGGAGAAGGAGGTGGAGGCAATCCAGACCCAGGCAAAGGCCCTGGCCCAGGAGGACCAGGGAGCAGGGGAGGTGGAGAGGACCTCCAGGGCTGTGGAGGAGAAGTTCAGGGCCCTGTGCCAGCCCATGCAGCAGCGCTGCCAGCGCCTGCAAGCCTCTCGTGAGCAGCACCAGTTCCACCGGGACGTGGAGGATGAGACTGTGAGTGGCTGAGGCTGGGGGTGGGGGAGTCCTCACCTGTGACAAACGGCCCCTCGACCTGTGCTGGGGGGTTGCTAGAGTGCTCTGTGTTCTCTTCCCTTTGCCACTGAACATCAACCCTCTAGGGACACCTGGAGACGCCCTGTCAGTCCCTTTACCCCAGAACCAGAGGTGACCATTTCCTGTACACACACCAGGAGCCCCAGAAAAGCCTCCCATTACCCAACCCCTTGCTCTTACTTTGCCCCTTGGACCTCCACTGACCCCTCTCTTTCTCATCTCCAGTTGTGGGTGACAGAGCGGCTACCCATGGCTAGCTCCAGGGAACATGGCAAGGACCTGCCCAGCGTCCAGCTCCTCATGAAGAAAAACCAGGTGAGGCAGAGGCTAAAGGCAAAGGAAAGGTCCCAAGAGTCTCCCCAGATGTGGAAGTCTGTTTCTTTTGAAGTCCCGGGGTTTTCTCAGGGTCCCCTTGAAACTGTGTGGAATCCTAGATGTCAGTGGTTGGCTTTTCCTCACCACAGGAGGGTGGGTTCCCTTGGGAGATCCGCAGAAGTATGAGGGAGCTCGGTGTTGCGTAGCTGTTGGGGAGATGGAGGGTGAGCAAGCCCTCCAGTGTTTCCTCTTGTTGCTGGGGACAGACCCTGCAGAAGGAGATACAGGGCCATGAGCCACGAATTGCAGACCTAACAGAGCGGCAGCGTGCCCTGGGGGCGGCGGCAGCAGGCCCGGAGCTGGCTGAGCTGCAGGGAATGTGGAAACGCCTGAGCCACGAGCTGGAGCTGCGAGCGAAGCGACTAGAGGACGCCCTGCGGGCCCAGCAGTTCTACCGGGATGCTGCTGAGGCAGAGGCCTGGATGGGCGAGCAGGAGTTACATATGATGGGCCAGGAGAACGCCAAGGTGAGAGCCAGAGCACACGGCTCAGGCTGTGAGCCCCTGTGTTTCCTCCCTGTGACCTGCCCCCTGATGCCCACGGCCCCATCCCCCAGGACGAGCTGAGTGCCCAGGCTGAGGTGAAGAAGCATCAGGTATTGGAGCAAGCCCTGGCCGACTACGCCCAGACCATCCACCAGCTAGCAGCCAGCAGCCAAGACATGATTGACCACGACCACCCAGAGAGGTGAGTACAGGGGAGCAAGCAGGCCCAGCCCCTGGTGGGAAAGGGAACCGGTTCCCGGAAGGTGCCGCGATTCTGGAGCCTTTGGTACTATGTGTGTACAGAAGCATCTAGAAGGCTGCAGAAGCAGGGACTTGGCAAGCAGCGGGGCGGCTAAGAGGGACAGGACTTTGCAGAGCACTGCGTGCTAAGTCCCGCGGTGGTTCCCTCCGCCTGGCCGCACAGCACCCGGATATCCATCCGCCAAGCCCAGGTGGACAAGCTGTACGCCGGCCTGAAGGAGCTGGCGGGGGAGCGGCGCGAGCGCCTGCAGGAGCACCTGCGGCTGTGCCAGCTCCGCCGGGAGCTGGACGACCTGGAGCAGTGGATCCAGGAGCGCGAGGTTGTGGCAGCGTCCCACGAGCTGGGCCAGGACTATGAGCACGTGACGGTGAGCGCCGGGAGGCCACCCACCCATCAGCTCCCAGGAGAGCTGAGGACCACGGGGATGGGTGGGAGCCTGGGCCAAGCACGTGCTGTCCCCTTGGGTTTGAAGGAATTTAAAGAATCGAGTAGAAAGAACATGGGGCTGTGCATAGACTTGGGCAAAAAGCAAATTACCAATCACTTTTCCAACAGAACTGGACAGTATAGGGCAAGTCTGTCCGATCCTCAGCAGCCACATGTGGCCCAGAACGGCTTTGAACGCGGCCCAGTACAAATTTGTAAACTTTCTTAAAACATGAGATTTTGTGATTTTTTTTTTTTTTTTTGGCTCATCAGTTATCATTAGTGTTAGTGTAGGGTGACCAGACATCCCGCTTTTGGCAGGACAGTCCTGATTTTTAACAATTTGTCCCATGTCCCGCGGCGTTTTAAAAAAGTCCCGATTTTTGGAAAGAATGCACGACAAGCTAGGGAATGGCGGGAGATAGACCAAATTTTTAATCAAGAACCCCCCCCCCCCCCCCCCGGTCAATGGTGTCCCGCTTCACCAATGTTAAAATCTGGTCACCTTATGTTAGTGTATTTTGTGTGTGGCCCAAGACAGTCCTTCCTCTTCCAATGTGGCCCAGGGAAGCCACAGGTTGGACACCCCTGGTCTAGGGCATCCCTGTCTGAAGGCTAAAGGTTCCAAGCGCCCCCACCCCCTTTGCTGGAGGCCGGGGCATCAGTCCGATCCAGGGTCACTGGGAACCAGCTGCATCTGCTCATGAACTCAGCCCAGCTGGAAGGACGTAATTCAGTCCATGGGCCCCGGGGAGAGAATTGGGTCTCTGTTTGGGTTGAGCAGACGTGTCCCATTAGGCTGGGACCGTGCCCACCAGTGTCCCAGTTTTGCCCGCTCCACTGTTCCCTCCACCAGATGCTCCGGGACAAGTTCCGAGAGTTCTCCCGGGACACGAGCACTATCGGTCAGGAGCGTGTGGATAGTGTCAACGCATTGGCCAATGGGCTCATCGCTGGGGGCCACGCTGCCCGGGCCACCGTGGCTGAGTGGAAGGACAGTCTCAACGAGGCCTGGGCTGACCTGCTGGAGCTGCTGGACACGCGGGGGCAGGTGCTGGCGGCCGCGCACGAGCTGCAGCGCTTCCTGCACGGAGCCCGCCAGGCCCTGGCCCGGGTGCAGCACAAGCAGCAGCAGCTTCCGGACGGGACCGGCCGGGACCTGAACGCGGCCGAGGCCCTGCGGCGCCGACACTGTGCCTTTGAGCACGACATCCAGGCCCTCAGTGCCCAGGTCTGGCCCGAGCGTGGGAGCTGGAGGGTGGCTTAGAGGAGACTGTGGGAAACGGGCAGGGGTGTCCCTCAGAAACGCTGGGGGTGGGGGGTCGTGGCATCCTCTGGAAGGCCACTTCGGGATGAGGTACAGGTGCTCCAGGTGAACACCTCTGGCCAGAGGACATGTGGCCATCGTTTTCACACCTATAATGGCAAGCCTTCTCGAGGGCCCATGACATTTCCACATGGTCCCCGTGGCTAGAAGAGTCTTCATGTTGTACTAAAAATCCACCTGTTGGTTTCACCTATTGGTTTCAACCCAGTTGGCCCCATCCAAGTCCCTTTTTGGCTGAAAACGTCATTCTAGCAATCTGAGGTTCCTCACATTCTGGACAGGACTCTGAAAGCCCAAGTGGGTAATGACCCATTTAAAGGGTTGCCCCCCTAGAGTAAGGCCGGGCCCCCAGATGAGACCCAACAGGGCAGAGCGTGACAAGGCTTATTCTGGGCACCAGCCGTTACCTCTCCCCCAACCCTCTGCTCCTCCTCCTGCTTCTCTGGCGGTAGAATGGGCAGCGGCCAGGACTGAGGGAGGCTGCCGCTCCTCAGGGTCTCCAGCTCTGCCTGACTCTGACCTGGGGTCCTGCAGGTCCAGCAGGTCCAGGACGACGGCTGCCGGCTCCAGAAGGCTTATGCCGGAGACAAGGCCGAGGAGATCGGCCGCCACATGCAGGCTGTGGCCGAGGCCTGGACTCAGCTTCAGGGGAACTCTGCCGCCCGCCGCCAGCTGCTGCTGGACACCACGGACAAGTTCCGCTTCTTCATGGCTGTGCGGGAGCTGATGCTGTGGATGGATGGGGTGAACGTGCAGATGGATGCCCAGGAGCGGCCCCGGTGAGGCCCATGGTGCCCCTGACTTACGGGGGTTCTGAGGTGGTGGCTGAGACAGGGTTGTGGGCAGTGGGTGATGAGGTCTCTGTGGCCCTAGGGATGTATCCTCTGCAGACCTGGTCACCAAGAACCACCAGGGCATCAAGGCTGAGATAGAGGCCAGGGCCGACCGCTTCTCCTCTTGCATTGAGATGGGGCAGGGGCTGCTTGCCAGGAGCCACTACGCAGCTGAGGAGGTGGGCGACGTCTGGGCACGGTTGGTCACCCTCACTGCGGGCCTGAATACTGATTTCTCCTCTGGGTCCTTCTGCTGCTGCTTTTTTTTTTACAGAAACCTCTCATTCTCTCTCCCCTCAGTGCTGTTCAGGGAGGTTTCCCCGTGTCAACCACACCCCCTCCAGACTAGCTGCCTCTTGAAATCAGAAATCACTCGTTTCCCTGTGTGAGTCCCCCAGGGATCATGAAAAGGCCCTCCTGGTCTCTTAACTCGCATCTCTGTCCCCCCTCACTCCCCTAGATCTCAGAGAAGCTGTCTCAGCTACAGGCACGGCGCCAGGAGACAGCTGACAAGTGGCAGGAGAGGATGGACTGGCTCCAGCTTGGTAAGCAGCTGAGGGCACCAGGCCGTGGGAGGAGGGGCTGGGGGTCTTGTACAGAGTGAGTAAGTAGTTTCCAGAGTAAGCAGGACCAGGAATCCTGGGCATGGAATTCAGGGTGCCCACCCTTGGCACTACTTCTGGAAGTATCGTGGCTACAGTGCCTTGCCAGTGCCCACGATGACCTGCCATCTCCCTACGACCCCCTCCTCCCTACAGTTTTGGAGGTGCTCGTGTTTGGGAGAGACGCAGGTATGGCGGAGGCCTGGCTGTGCAGCCAAGAGCCATTGGTGCGAAGTGCTGAGCTGGGTTGCACAGTCGATGAAGTCGAGAGCCTCATCAAGCGGCACGAGGCTTTCCAGAAGTCAGCGGTGGCCTGGGAGGAGCGGTTCAGCGCGCTGGAGAAGCTCACTGCGGTGAGGGCCCTGGGTCCCCAGGAATGCCCCCCATCCTGCTGCCCAGCCCTTGTGCTTGAAGACAGTTCTTCTCTTCCCATTGCACCAGCACATGAGCCAAGAATGCATGTGGTCACCCCAGCTTTAGGAGCCCTCAGTTCTGAGTGACACTGAGAGACACCATCCCCCCGTTGCTTCTCATCCCTACCTTCCTTTAGAATTATGTTTTTCATTCTGTTCCTTCGTACTAGAGTTGAGACATTTCAGCTTTCCCCAACCCCATGTCCTCTTAAATAAGATCGTCTATGCTCTGACCTTGGAATTTTATTTTATTTTTTTAATATATTTATTTATTTATTTATTTTTGACAGAGAGAGAGAGAGAGAGAGAGAGATACAGAGAGATACAGAGACAGAGAGAGAACTGAACTGGGGGAGCTCCCAGCTCAGCACATGGTTCCGCACGGGCTGGGGCCGGGACCCGATCCCCGGTCCCCGGCGCTGCAAAGTGAGCGCCCAACCCACTGAGCCATCCCCGCTTCCCCTGACCTTAGAATTTTTTGACAGCTAGAGGAGCAGGAGAAGGAGCGGAAAAGAAAGAGGGAGGAGGAAGAACGGAGGAGACAGCCCCCTGCTCCAGAGCCCACGGCCACTCTGCCTGAAGGGGTCCTGAGGGACAGCCAGATGGCTCCCGATGCTTCCTGGGACGGGTGAGAGCTGGGACACTGAGGGGGAGGCTGAGGCTGAGCCTGAGCAACCCGAGGACTTGTTCTGTCACCTTCTGCCATTCTAGAGTTCCCCCCCGGCTACCAGCATCCGCACAGCCTGCCAGCATTAACGGAGTCTGCACAGATGCAGAGTCCCCACAGGTGACCTCCACCGCTCCATGGTCCCCCGTCTGCACATCCTCTTACAGCTTCTTGTCCTCAGAGACCCTGTTGGGCTCAACAGAGACTTGAGCAGGACAGTTTCCCAGAAGGACCTGTCATTTTCTCCTGGAGATATGGGTGTTGAAATCTGGAGGGAAGAAGCAGGGTATGGGGGTGGGCAGAACACCAGGGACAGGAGAGAGCAGCGTCTCAAAGGGAACTTGCTAGTGGGGGAGACTCTTAGACTTCAGTGGTTTCCACCCCGTTGGCCCCGCCCATGGCATCCAGGCTAGGTATCTGCCGCCTCCTTTGATACAGACAGTATGTTTTCCCCACAGGGGTCTGGCGCAGGAGATGAGGCCAACAGGCCACAGGGAGAGAGGCAGACCCGGACACAGGGCTCAGCCCCGCCAGTCATGCCCCAGAGCAGGTCATCCGAGTCAGCCCGGGTTGCCACCTTGCCCCCTCGAGGCCCAGAGCTCTCTGCCCAGGAACAGATGGAGGGAATGCTGTGCCGCAAACAGGAGATGGAGGCCTTTGGCAAGAAGGCCGCCAACAGGTACTGGGTTTAGCCATGCAGTGCCTGTGGCCTCTCCTTTCCCTGCCTTCTTCCCAGATAAAGAGGGAAGGGCGGCCCTGCAGGAGGAGCGTCCTCTGCAAAAGAGGTAGGACTCAGGGACAGAGGGGGCCTCGGGAGGGCCAGGAGGGTGTAAAGACAACAGGTCTAGAGGCAGGAGTGGCACTGGAAGTCTTAGAGCACCGAAGCTCTTCCCAGGGTCACCAGCCCCACAATGCTGGTCACTTCGTCATCTGCACCATGTCCCTCCCAGGTCATGGCAGAATGTGTACTGTGTCCTGCGGCGTGGGAGCCTTGGCTTTTACAAGGATGCAAAGGCAGCCAGCACGGGAGTGCCATACCATGGAGAAGTGCCTGTCAGCCTGGCCAGGGCCCAGGGCAGCGTCGCCTCTGATTATCGAAAGCGCAGACATGTCTTCAAGCTGGGGTAGGAACAGAACTGTGCCCTCGTGATGGGAGGGGAAGCCAGCAATACAAGGTGAAGGGTGGCCATGAGCTAGGTCCAGAGGGGACAGAGTTACAGGGCCAGGCATCTGGGGACAGAGATGGAGAGGAGGGGGTCCTGCTTGTGTTCCGCCATAAGGGAAGCAGGAGCCACAAGGCTCAGGCCTGATGGCTGATGATGTCAGACTGGAAAATTACCCTGCATGGGCTGTCTGAAGGCAGGGTGCTGGTACTCCCCTGCTTCCAGGGACTGCCAGCGGCCAGAGCAGGAGGCACAGCCTGGGATGGAAGTGAGCACACCCTGGTCCTGGGCAGCCAATCAGGAAGGACTTGCACAGTCCGGGGCATGTGGACACTGCATGACATGTCCGATCAGCTCTGAGGGCCCCAGCTGACACATTCTCCAGCCTGGTCTCCAGGTGATAACCAGGCTCTTCGCAGCACTGATCAGTCCAGTTCATATTCTGAGCTCTGCCCTGAGGTTTCTCTTTCTCCTCCAGCTTACAGGATGGAAAAGAGTATTTATTCCAAGCCAAGGATGAGGTGAGCTGTCCCCGTCTCCTCCCAGCTGGCCCCTATCTGTGTTGCCATTCTAGAGCCCACCATTTGTACATTCCCCTTTCTTCCCTCACCTCTCTTTTTACCATGTCTTGTTCTTTGTAATCAGACAGCCCAGTGTGCCAAGTGTATGTGTGTAAAGGCTGCACAAAAACATATTCCCTATCTTAAGGGATCTTTTTGTCCAGTGAGATGAAATAGTCAAATCATTTTTCTGCCTCCTCCTCTTACACTTCCCCAGCTGCCCCAGCATCCTTGAAACTGACTGGTTGTCTTCCCATGCCCCCTGCAGGCAGAGATGAGCTCGTGGCTACGGGTAGTGAATGCAGCCATTGCCACTGCATCCTCTGCCACTGGAGAGCCTGAAGAGCCAGCCGTACCCAGTGCCACCCGGGGCATGACCCGGGCCATGACCATGCCCCCAGTGTCCCCCATTGGGGCTGAGGGGCCTGTGGCACTTCGCAGCAAGGACGGCAGAGAACGAGAGCGAGAAAAACGCTTCAGCTTCTTCAAGAAGAGCAAGTAGTTGGGGGCAAGACTCCCAGGCCAGCTCCCTCCCTCTGTTCAGGAAACTGCCGGGGACTGTCAACAGGGACCACCCTCTTGCCAGGACAACTGCCTGCTGCTAGGGTCTGTTGCCAAGGTCATCCCATCACCAGGAATTGTCTCAGGGGACACATTAGTGTTCCCAAGGGCAACCCTTCTCTTCTGCTATTTAATTCCAGACTGGTGGTGGGACCCAGGCAACCCCCAATCCCACTCCTCCCCACTTGTGTCTTGTTCCCCCAGCCTTATGCCTCTATAGGCCGCACCCTCGACATAGGCCATGTGGGGAATGGCTGCCCCTGCCTCAGGGGCATGCTCCCACTACAGCTAGGGAACGCTGGCTGGTTCCATGCCCCTGGGGACCAGCCAGGAACTTCTCCAAGCTGAAGCTGGACCTGGGGGCAAGGACTGTCAGATGATGGAGTCAGAGATGCCGAAGCTCCCCCTTCCCATCCTTCCTCATCCTCTGACTCAAGCAGCCACTGTCTCCAGTGACTCTTAATGGCTTCCAGGTGTGAGTTCAGGGGCAACCACAACCTTGAGTCTGGCCAAGGAGGTGATTAAAGAGCTCAGCTTCTCTTACTGCCTCTGGGTGTCTTTGCTTTCCTGATCACAAGCTGTTCTGTGCCCATGTTCTGCCCTTTGGCTCTAGTCTCCTGTGTGTCATTCTGTTCTGCCCCCAGCCTCCAAGCCCTCGAAGAACCACATTATTTTGAGAGGATCCCTACCTTGGACTCATTTCCCCCATGACAGTGACCTCCGGTTTGTTGGGTTGATGAATGTCAAGCCTCCTTTTAGACCAAAGAAGTTCATGATGGGTCAGGATGCATGATGTTAACAGGCAGTATTAATGTTTAAAAAGCAGTGAACAGCTACTTCCCTGGGGCACAACTTCCTTCCCTTATGATTCTCTCAACTGTTTTCAAAAACAAAAGACTGAATGAAGTGCATTGCCACAACCTAGTCTCAGCCACTGCTCAGACTGTGGCAAGTGGAGCATTGGAGGTGAGGGGTGGGGGGTAGGGGGGCATCATGATTACTGACCCCACCTGCCCCACCTTCTGTCTCCTCCCCAGTGGAGAGGATTAAGGGAGTTAAGACAGGGATCAGGTAAGTCAGCAGGTTCCCAGTCAGCTGACCAATAGAATGACAACACTGGGAAGCCACAGGTACTTCCTAAGTGTAAATACACCAACACACACAGGAGAATGCTTCAGATCTGGTGAAATACAAAGAAAGGAGTCTCCCTTGTCTGGCTTGGCAGTTGGAGGTTTCAAGGCAATAAATAGTCTTTGCCTTGGTGGCCTCCTACAGGAGAAAAGCTTTGTTCTTTCCCTGTTTTCCACACATAAACAGCCATTTCTTTTGGGGGCTCAGAGAAGATCCCTACAGGAAAGCAGCCCTATCTTTAGTGTGCCCCTGACTATCATGAGCCATGACAGACAGGGTCAGGTGTGTACAAGCCCAGGACTAGCACAACACAGCTTCAGAATGGTCTCCAAACTTGAGATCTGGTAGACCAAATGGCCCACAGGATAATTATCTTTTCCTCTTAAGAAAAGCAAATTCAGAAATGTCCATAGTTCCCCTATAAATAAATGTGACCAATCCATCATGGGACTAACTGGAATAATACGGCAGCACTGCAAACATGTTCTTCAGGTACGACTGTAAAATACCCACCGTGTGAAGGAAGAGAGAGAGTTATACATTGTGGCATGTTCAAAGAATCTGGGCATTTACACTCTTAAGATGGCAGGCCTGAGTGTTGGGGCAGAAAGCAATACTTGGAAATTTTAGAAGGAAATGTATACGGGGTGAGAAATTTTCAGGTGGACATGTAAATTGTACATGTGAATAGGCCTGCCAAGTGAAGGTCCTGCAGAAATCAGTCTGTGAATGGAGAAGCAATGAAAGTGTGTTTTGAGCTTTGTTTTCATACATGTGGCAGCTGAAGCTACCTGAATGCATGAATCCTTAAGAACAGTACATGGGAAATAAGTATAAGGTCAGGAAGTAAGTCTTGGGAGGCACTTTTGGATATTAGTGGAAGACAAGTTCCAGGAAAGATGACAATGGAATGGAGAAGTGAGGACTAAGTAAGACAGGTTATAGCACCACAAATCTGTGGGGAAATGTGGACAGATAAAAATGGGTTAATTATGTAGAGAAAAATATGTTTTCATTCTTACCTGATCACCTCCAAGGGTGGACTCCAGATCTGTGCTGTCCACTACAGTAGCCACGACCCACACAAGGCTGCTGAGCACTTGAAATGTGGCTAATCTCCACGAGATATACTGTAAGTATAAAATGCTCACCAGGTTTTGAAGACTGAAGGGGAACATTTTTTTTAAATATCTCATGAATTAATTTTTATATTGATTATATATTGAAATGATATTTTAGCTTATTGAGTTTTAAAAGTATTAAAGTTAATTTCAACTTTCATTTTACTTTTTAAATGTGTTTACTATTAAAAAAAACAAACTTTATTTTTTTATTAAGAGTTAATTTGAACCAAAACTGATGACATATGCCAAGGAGCAAGATCTCAAATGCTCCCTAGAAAATTTTAAATTACATATGTGGCTCACATATTTCTATTTGGAGAGCACTGCTCTAAATGGATCACAGACCTAGATGTGAAAGGTAACAATATTAATGTCAGTAGAAGAGGATGTGGGAGAATGTATGTATAACCCAGAAGAATGAGAAAAGGAAATCTTATACAAAACTTCAAAAACACAAACTTTATAAATTAATTACATTAAAAAAAGTGAAGGATTTCTGCTCAAGAAAAGGGTACCATGAACAAAAGTAATTTGATGGAATGAGAGATCTTGAAACCAGTAAGGAATTAATATCTAGAGAATAAATGAAAAAATCCTGTAAGTTGACAACAAAAAGGAGACTGCAACTTAACAAGAAAAATGGGCAAAAGATATGATAGAAAATTAACAGAAGAGCCAAACCAAAAAACAAGAAGAGGCACTTCAGATCATTAGTCAGATATATGAAAATTAACGTAACAGTGATATAACACTTTCTATCAGACTGGCAAAAATTAGGAAATGGATAATATCAAACATTGGCATAGATGTTGAGATGTAAGGCTTTCTCACATGCTGCAGGTGGGAGAGTAGACTGGTACAATTTTTCCAGAGAACCTGGCATGACTTAGCCAGGTTCCGTATATACCCTATGACTCAATAACCTAGCAAGTCTACCTCGGGGGTTAATTCCCTCCCAAATTCTTACATGGATCCATTAGGGCACTTATAATTAACATAAGAATGTTAACTGCAACCTTGTTTACAATTGTGGGGAGCTGGGGGCAGCCTGATGTCCTGTACCCAGAGATGAATAGATAAAAGACGGTGTTTGCAAACTGTGGAGTATTTCTCAGTGGTTAGCGAACACCTAGCACTTAGCAAAAAATGTCAGGAAACAAAAGAGCTGTACAGGGGAAGCCGGGATGGCTCAATGGGTTGAGCGCTCACTTTGCAGCGCCGGAGACCAAGGATCGAATCCCGGCTCTGGCCTGTGAGGAACCATATGCTGGGCTGGGAGCTCTCCCAGCTCAGTTCTCTCTCTCTCTCTCTCTCTCTCTTTTTCTCTCTCTCTCTCTCTGTCAAAAATAAATTAATTAATTAATTAAAAAAAAAAGCTGTACAAAATTTACATAAATTAATTTACCCAAATGCACAATCAGTGGATCTCTTTATATCCATATTAGAAGAAACCAATTATAAAAAGACACTTGCAACAATCTAGGGAAAACTTGGATATAAATATTAGATAATATTAGCATAGCATAGAGTTGATGTTTTAATTAAAGGCGGATAGTGAATTCCTTAGAGACAAAATGACATTATGTCTGGGATTTGCTTTTAAAAACGCCAGACCCCATCCAAAAAAGTAGAGGGGCTAGATGAAGTATCAACAAATTGTTGATAATTGTGAAAGCTGGGTAAAAGGTCCATAGGAGTTCATCATAATATTCTCTCCATGTGTGTCTTTGAAAATTTCCACAATGAAACATTTTTAAAATGGAAAAGGCAAATATACACTAAAAATACATGTCGTACAAGAATACAAAATAATACACATTAAACTCAGAATGGTTGCTTATGAAGAAAGGGGAGAGGAGATAAAAGGGAATCGATAAGAATAGGGAAATAGATGGGGGAAGAAAATGGTGCAGTCAGAGGTAGGGGAAGAAACAGTATAAAAACAGGAGAAAAGGAGGGTGAATGAAATGAACATTTTAGAAGGGTGAAAACTGTTGCAAGGATGTTAGTTCTGTGACCTCAGAAAATTCTGAGAATTGAAGAGGATGACAGAACTCAAAACACAGTGTATCAAGGTGGGTGATAGCAGGTTTAAACTCTCCATTTGTGAAGTTGGTATACTGAAGATGAGTGAAAGCTATTTCAGAAACGGGTGAGAAGGTCCCTATATGTATTTTAAAAGTCTGAGTTTAGAGAGAAACTGAAAATGAAAAAGAGAAGGGAAGGAGAGAAGTACATAGAATTAAGTGGGAGACATGCATGCGTTATTAAAATTGCAAGGACTGTGCCTCTTCTGAAATGGCTGGAAAGCAAATAGAGCCCAGTGACAAAAACATCAAAGCAGCTGTGGAGGAAGAGGGTGGACTCGGGAATTTGTGCCTGATGATATCAGAGAAGTTTCTATGAAGTCACCATAATGAGGAATGGTGACTGACAACCACCCTGGCGTGCTTTACTCAAAAGATAAACTCAGTTCATCAATCTCTATAAGCATCTATATTTCAAGGGTGAGTGAGTAATTCACCTAATAGCTTCCCTTTTGCCACCAGGAGGTGCCCTTGAATCACAGCTGAATTTTGAATGCTAGAAAGTAGCCGGGGAATCACAGTAGTCCACCAGAAGCGTGGTGTGGACGTGGAGACCCTGTCCCACACCCGAATCAAGGAACCGGTCTGAGCCTTTGCACCAAGTATTCCTTTGGTGTGCTCACCGTGGACCAGGAACTGTGAAGGACACACAATTAATTTTTTGTTTGTTTTTGACAGAGAGAGAGAAGGGGCCCAGAGCAGTCTCCATAGTTGTATGTACATCATCAGTTTTTCAACAGTTTCATTCCACACAGGTGGGCGTGGAGCCAGGCTGGGGGTGGGGCTTCCGCATGGGAGGCACGCCCCCGCGAGCCAGGGGCCTAACCTGCGGGCCTCCTACGTGGAAGCGCCCGGTGCCAGAATGGAACTGGCTCTCCCACCCCCACATGGGAGGTATACCATAGTTCAGCTTATAGGTCCGCACAGACCAGGGCCAGGACCAGGACTTGATCCTTAGACCTGGGGCTGCGAAGCGAGCGAGCGCTCAACCCGCTGAGCCATCCCGGCTCCCCCACAATGAGACCTTATACTCTAGCCAGAGAGAGAAAACCAGCCCACGTATACGCACGAGCAAACAAAACATGACTAAAGGCAGCCTGGGGCGAATGCTTCCTAGAGCTACCCCAGCTCTGCCATCTTTGGTTTTCAAGTTTCCTTACCAAATGAATAACTTGTTTACAATGAAAAAATTGTAAAGTGTTTAAAGCTCTACAAAAAAATAACCAGGTTTGCTTAAAATGTGGCGCATCTGTATTTCTAAAATGTCCCAAGCCCACTAAGAAAGCTCCCTCTTAAGGGACCCAGTAAGATCACCCTGTCATCAGCTGCCGGGCCGCCCCCAGACCCACTCCGGCAGGTACTACAGCACCAACCATTGTGATGGTTAGTCCCTGGCCTTCTGATTTCACCGAGGCAATGGTTGCGTCCGGAGCTCTTCACAAGCGTGAGCGCAGACCCTTTCCAGGGTGATGATTGGCTAACAGGGGCTGGGGGCGGGCTGACCTCAGCTTCGCGGCGCCGTCACCAGCTGGCCCCGCCCCCAACTGGGGTGGCTGGGAGCCAAGTCTAGGGCAACTATTTACATGCGGCCGTGGGATTGGTCGCCCAGCTCCCGCGAGGGGGAGGAGATTCAGCGCGCACTCGCGCGTGCGTGAGCTGGCGCGCGAGCAAGGGCCCGGTCCCACCGAGGCTCGAGCGGCCGTCGCCATTTTGTAGGGTTGTCTCTGACGCTGGAGCCACCGCCACCGCCGCCGCCACCCGGAGGTACAAGGGGATCCTGTCGGTGAATGGGGAACTCGAGGGCGGGCCGGGGCGGACCAGGCCGGGCCTCCGCGGATGGGGATGGCCTCAGGTTTGGGTTTCTCCTTTAGCTGCGGGAGGTCTGGAGAAGACAACGGGAGGAGGCGGGGCCGGGTCTCCGGCGGGGGCGGGGCAGGGGTCGGGTCCAGTCTTTGTTGGGGCGGACGAACTGGAGGTTGGGCAGCTGGGGGGCCAGGAACGGAGCCAAGGAAGCCTTTTTATTCTTAGAGTATCTTGAAAGGAGATAACACACGGAGGAGAGGCACACAGATTTCCCTCCAAAACCTTGTGACCAGGGACATTCACATATATCCGTCTTGCTGCCTGCTTGGGCTCTCCTCTTTGCTTCTCCTTGAGTATTTTAAGATAGGAAACAGCTAACCTGATACTTAAATGCACCTTATTCACGGAGATGATGGACAGTGCATTACCTGCTGACCCCCCACCTCCTGTGTGTGTGTGTGAGATACACAGCTCACACTTAAGAACAAGCCTTTCATCCTTTATTAGAGAAAAAAGAAAAAACAAAAACAGGACATCTATGTGAGGTTCTTGAAAGTGCCAAGATCTACTTTGGAGGGTTAAACCAAATGCAATGCACTGAAATTGCCCACTCCACCCTAACTTTTGGAAATCTTGTTTCTTCTCTCTTAGGCTCTTGTCAGGATGGTGAAGCTGTTCATCGGAAACCTGCCCCGGGAGGCCACAGAGCAGGAGATCCGCTCACTCTTTGAGCAGTATGGGAAGGTGCTGGAATGTGATATCATTAAGAACTATGGCTTTGTGCACATAGAGGACAAGACAGCAGCTGAGGATGCCATCCGCAACCTGCACCACTACAAGCTGCACGGGGTGAACATCAACGTGGAAGCCAGCAAGAATAAGAGCAAAGCTTCAACCAAGTTACACGTGGGCAACATCAGCCCTACTTGTACCAACCAAGAGCTTCGAGCCAAGTTTGAGGAGTATGGCCCAGTCATTGAATGTGACATCGTGAAAGATTATGCCTTTGTACACATGGAGCGAGCAGAGGATGCAGTGGAGGCCATCAGGGGCCTTGACAACACAGAGTTTCAAGGTGCACTGCTCTGGGGTTTGGATGGCAGAAGTGAGTGGGGTCTAGCTCAAGACAGGCAAGAACATAGAACCATGGGGCTGGCAAGGTGGTGTTTTCCATTCTATTTTAGTTGGAAATAATAGGAAGATTGTATGTTGACTGCTCTTAAGCACAGTTTACTTTTGGAGTAGCAAATATTCCCCTTTTCAGAATTTCCAAGATTGTCAACTGCATAGAATCACAAAACTGGGTTACTTTATCCTTTAGGATTTATTCATTTGAGTCCTGTTGGAAGTTAAATCTGCCTAGACAAATGAATACCTTATGGGAGAAGAGGATAAACGTCTGTGGCTTCCCTGTTTCTTTTATGACTGGGAAGCCTTATATTTGAGAGTTTAAATGCGTAAGATTTATACTTTTTACTGCTGTTGTGGTAGAAAAGAGGAGGAACACAGACATGTGGAGGAGTCCCTATATTGTAAATCTAAATGGTGAACCTGGATTGGGGAGTATCCCTTTTTTTTTTTTTTTTTTTTTTAATTGTTTTGAGAGAAGGGGGAGGGCCCAGAGCAGTCTCCACAGCTATACATCACTAGGTGTGACCTGGCTTCATGCAGGTGGATGTGGGGCCACGTGAGGCAGGAACTGAACCGGGGACCTCCCACATGGGAGGCAAGAACCCTCACCACCAAGCCATTCTGGTGGCTACCAGCAGTTCCACAACCTAGCATATGGCTTGCACGGGCTGGGACTGGGACTCAATCCCCAGATCCCGCAGTTGCAAGGCAAGCACTCAGCCTGCGCTGAGCCATCCCAGTATCCCTTGGGGAGTATCTTTTGAATGCTCAAATTTTTTCCACCTATGAACTATACAAGCAGAGCCCAAAACCATGTCATGGACTATACAGATGCTTCTCGACTTATGATGGGGTTATGATACACCCATCATAAGTTGAAAATATCATAAATCAAAATGCACGTCATACTGCACTGGAGAGTATCCCTTGTTGTGTCCTCATGGTCAGGGGAGCTGAATGGGAACTGTGGCTAGTCACCAAGCCAACACTGCCAGCATCACCAGAGTATCACACTGGGTATTGGTAGCCCGGGAGAAGATCAAAACTCAAAAGTACCGAATGCATATCACTTTCACACCATTGTAAGTTGGAGACTATCTGTATTCTGCTCTACTTATTTAATTTTAAGTAAAAAAAATTTCTAAAAATACTAGGTTGAATGAGAATGGTGATTCTGCTTCTGAAGATAGTCCTACAAAGTATTCTAGTTAATAACATGTATATCAATAAGGGTACATATGTTGTCATTACTACCACAGGAGGTTGAAGACTAGAATTATATTATCTAATGTGGTCGCTACTAGCCACAAATAGCTATTTAATTGAAATAAAATAAAAGTTAAAAGATTGTATGAGAAAAAAAAACATCACTTGTTACAGATCTTTTAGGTAAACATTTTTTACCTAAATCCTTTTTGCATCTACTACAGAGGTAGATTTTGACACAGATGTTTATAAACTTAGGAGTTGCACATTGAAAAGTAAGCAGGCATGATTAGATGTGCTTGCTTCAGCAGCACATATACTAAAATTGGAAGATTAGATGTAGTAATAGAAACATCAAGGAAAAATCACTGGGTTTTGTTTCTCAAGAAAAAAAAAATGGACTCAGAATCTATAAAAAGTAAAGAGCAAGTTAAATTGAAATATTTTCCTTATTGTACTTCTGAATCTTTGGATTGGCTGCTTTTTAGATTGTCATGGTTACTACGACTTCAGGTTTGAGGCACAGTTTGTGACTGTCACACATTATAACCATGCATGGTTGATAGCCAACTTAATTTCTAATCTTCCAGTCTAAATAATAAGAACAGTTTGTGATATAAATTGGGGCAAAAATCTGTTTGTTCTATGCGTAGTTATTAGCATGTGGCCCTTAATAATTTATAAGAATTCGAATTGGAGTATTTAAATCTTTGAAAACAGTGGGATGGCTAAGCTAAATGCAGCTTTCAGAGAATTATTGCCATTTGGTGTCTGTTGACTGTCAGTATTGATGGTGGATGCTGCCTCTGCTAGCAGCTGGAAGTGAAAACCTGAGCACTTCTGTTTCTGCTAAAGAAAGGATTTTAAGTTGGAGGCAGCAAATACTGGAACTGGGGTGGTAGGAATCCTAGACATTGGGCAAAAATGAGTTTGACTTAAGTGATACTACTGCACTAACCCGCTCCCCTCTCAGGGGCAGTTGAGTGCATGGCACTGTGCTGGCTGCCGTTCTGAATCAGGCTGTTTCCCACAGGATGGTGGAGCACCAGGCCTCCTATCGCATAACTGCATCCAGAACAAGGTCTGTTAAAGAGAGAGCACCTGTTGATTGCCGAGGGGGGATTTGTTCTGAGCAGCCCTTGAGTGATGCAAAACCCATTCTTTCCATCTTTGCTGGCTGCCTCTTGGCTATAATTTGAAAAGCATCTCCAAAGTCTTAATGCAGTTTGGGACTAAATACTGCCAAGAATACTCCTTTTCTCAAACTGCTTTTAAAGACCTTGGATGCTTTAAGGGTCCCTGGGCTTGGTGGCACACAAACCCAGGGAGAAGATTGTTTTTCCTCTTAGCTGTTCTTTGTGCTGGTCATTTCCTGGAAGTATGGATGTGGTTGGTTGGTTTGGGTGCACAGAGGTCCTTAGGCAAATGCTGAATTTTTCTAACAAGTATATAGTCCCCTATAAAGAATTGTAAGCTACACGGCAGGATGAAACGCTGATCATTTCATTACATAGGAACACACTGTCCCTAAGAAATCAGTACTGCTTTAAGATCTTTCTTTTGAGAGATTCTGTTGAGAGACCTTGGTCAAGAAGTTTTCTTTCCCACAGTAGACATGGATTCACCCTTGCTGAAAAAAAGTGAGGTTGGGTTGAAATCTGCAGGTTGGGTCTTACAACTAACTCCTAGATGTACTGAAGGTAAAGCAGATGGTGAGCCAGGCATGATTTGTGTACGCAACCTAGCCTTCTCTCACACCCGCAAAATAGCTGGAGGAAACAAGATGGACAGAAGTTTGCTGTCATTTTTAAGCTGCAGTAAATTCTCAGGTCCATTATGGCCCTGCGTAAATTGGAGAGGTCGGTAAGACACTTTCCAGATCTGGCATAACTGGGGCATTGATGGATATTTGATTTGGAAGAATTGGCAGGTTTTGCATCATGAGAATTTTCAGTGTTAGCAGCAAAAAGAGGAAACTTTCAATTTCTATGTTAGGGGGTGGGGGAAATTGTGAAGACAAGTAGGAGGTAAATGTGGTCTACCAGATGTAAGTAGATAGTATTGACTGGTCTCTGAGGACTCATTTTCTAGCTCTTATCTACGTTAAAACTTCAACTTCTTTTGGAGGGGATTGCAGAAGTAGGGTCTCAGGAGTGTGTGTATGTATGTGTGTCTTATGCCAACTAGTCACTTTCATTTGGGGGAGGATAAACAATGTTGATGAGTTATAATAAATCTTATATCTATTTCCTCAAGGCAAACGAATGCATGTGCAGTTGTCCACAAGCCGACTTCGGACTGCCCCTGGGATGGGAGACCAGAGCGGCTGCTATCGGTGTGGGAAAGAGGGGCACTGGTCCAAAGAGTGTCCAGTGGATCGTTCGGGTCGTGTGGCAGACTTTACCGAGCAGTATAATGAACAATACGGAGGAGTACGTACGCCTTACACCATGGGCTATGGGGAGTCTGTGTATTACAACGATGCTTATGGAGCACTCGACTACTATAAGCGTTATCGTGTCCGCTCTTATGAGGCAGTGGCAGCAGCAGCTGCAGCTTCTGCATACAACTACGCAGAGCAGACCATGTCCCATCTGCCTCAAGTCCAGAACACAGCTGTGACCAGTCACCTCAACTCCACTTCTGTTGATCCCTATGATAGACACCTGTTGCCGAACTCAGGTGCTGCTGCCACCTCAGCTGCTATGACTGCTGCTACCACTTCCTATTATGGAAGGGACAGGAGCCCCCTTCGTCGTGCTGCAGCTGTGCTCCCCACAGTTGGCGAGGGCTACGGTTATGGGCCAGAGAGCGAGCTGTCTCAGGCTTCAGCAGCTGCACGGAATTCTCTATATGACATGGCCCGGTATGAGCGGGAGCAGTATGCAGACCGAGCACGGTACTCAGCCTTTTAAAAACTGGAGGTGAGAATGGGGTGGGTGTGGTCAAGAAACCCCACTTAGTTCCCTTGAAAGAGACCTATGCTGCTTAGAGGAAGCTAATGCCACCTGTTTGCTATCAGGACAGGACTATCCAAAAGGTATAACTTACATGCTAATCTTAAATATTCCTCTAGTTTAAGCCAGAGGTTCGTTTGGCCTATTGAGGTTTTAGGGTGAGTCCCAACTATCTTATTCTGAGAGGATGCAGTTTGTTAGTGAGAATATTGTTCTTTAATCAATTGTAAACAGATCTGGGTTACAGAAACAGAGTTAAGAGAACTAACATTTGTTGAGTGCCCTCTGTGTATATTATATCATTTAATCTACGTTATAACTGTAAGAGATTTTCTGCGTTACAGAGAAGGGAACTAAGTCTCAGAGAAGTCAAGTCATCTGGTAATTGAGAGGTAGAAACAGAATGCAAACTCAGGCCTGGCTGACTTCTAAACCTCTTCTCTTTCCACTGAAGTCACTGGTGTAAGCTGAAGAGTACAGGTTCAGGAGTTAATAATGTCACATTGAGAATTTTAACTGTAACTTTAGACTTCCAATTTGCTAATAATACTAAGATCATTAGCCTTTATAAGAGGAAACTCTTAATATATAGCTTATAAGTCAAAGTCCTATAAATTTTAGGTGTTTAGTTTGAAGATATTTGCTTGAAAGTGGAATGTTCTGATGCTTCTGTCAGAGTCCTTTCCTTATTCATAATCCAGAGCATCTCATTCTACATGGGTACTTACGCCATATTTCTGCATAGCCTATGATGTTATTTAGAGCCTGATGCTTCCTGTTTTTTCCAGCAATTTTTGTTTTTTGATTGAGAGGAACATGTAAGGAATTAGATAAAACAGGTAATTTTTTGATGTATAAAATCCCATTGTTGGTGACCCTGGAATTTTTCCTACTTCAGAAAATGTATACCAAAGATGGTGGAATGGCAAGAATAATTAGGAGTATCTAGAGATTGATAAATCGCTTTGGCAGAGTGGAAATGGCATCTGTGACAACTTTCTATTCTCATGGTTTTCTTTGAACTTTGAAATTGAGAATCACTTGAATGGGAGGTCTAGTAGAGAAGTTAACCTTAGTTACCATTGACTTTTCAGGGCTCCTAACTTATCTCTGGTCTATGTGTAGAAGAAAACAGAGATAGGAATTGGCCCTTTTTCATAATGAGAAGCAAATGTGGCATGAACTTGTGATGAGTTCTATCCTATATGACCACAAGACTGGCATCTCCTGAGACCATTATGTAGCAGTGTATGTTCATGTGTACGAAGTAGATAGTCTTACAACTTGTGAAGTTTGCCATTAATTCTTACTTTTAATGCAGCTGAATCTGCCGTGAAGTGGGATATGCCTCTAAGGTGGTATCATCTAACTTCTGTTTCTCTTGAATATCTTTCAAAACAAAGTTAAATATATTAGTTTATGTGGTCTTTAAAGTGCATTGCCTAGGTATTTAAAGTGATTTTTTACTGCAAGCAGTGGTTGTTTAACTAACCTCTTTTTAGTGATGACTTTTAAAGAAACTTACCTTCCAGGTGTGAACCTCAAAAGGACTGAATAACCCTGAGTTGGTTGCAGTCCCAGGAGCCTGATGTTAATGAGGCTGCCAGGATGAAATACTCCAGAACTTTTGGGGATCCAAATTCAGGTCTCACCCCAGCAGAACTGACTCAAGAACGTCACAACTTTTGAAGTCGATTGGCACAGATCAAGACCAAGATTTGGCCCTTTGTCTGTAATAAGTAGAGGAACGTGGTGTGAGTTAACTTTTTATTTCCCCCAGCCATTGGTGTCTGGAGTTTTCCATCAATGGAAGAATTAGAGAATTTTAAGATTTCTTCTTTTGATTTGGTAAGGGAGATATGGCCAATTAGGGGAACTACTAGAATTATAGCTCTAAATCTGACTGTATGACATGTGGGTATATTGGAGGGTAATGAACTACTCCTTGATACTCTTTTTGACTTATTTTTGAACTTACTATGAAAGCTTAAAATGAAACAAATTTAAAATAGTGCAATTGGCCATCTTTGAGATGTTGGCATCTTCTGCTTTTTCTGGACCCAAGAATTAATTATGGTTCTTGATAATTATCTGTATGCCTTTGTTACAGCAACAGTAGCCTTGTATCACAGAGGTTGTCTTGCCTAAAAGATGGATAAGAAAATGAGAAAGATGTATTTATCACCAACGCAGCAGTGTTCCACATAGATTGCTTCTTGTTCTGTATATAGCTATAAGTAGATTCCTATGTATAGTCATAATAGACTTCTAGGTAATTACATGGGATATGTTTGATCCAGTCTGACTTGGTTTTGTTTTGTTCTTTGTTCTTTTTCCCCTGGAATACAGGACAGGACCAGGGCCCTTGTACTCGGAGCCAAGCTGTTCTCCAGGCATTGTGTAAGCCTCTTGTGTTGTGCTTTCTTACAGGTAGGATAATTGCGGACTGAACCCTCGGGCTGCGGTCATATATGAGAACTTGCTCCGCGCGGTCCCCTTTGCCGGGATGTTTCCATTGCTTCATGTTTCAGTAAACAAAGGAGTTTGTGACCAACTATGTTTTCTTTCTTAATTTAATTCTAAGTTGACTTTTCTTTCCTCCTGATACGAGTCTCTGTAGCCTTTCACTCTGTTCCTTATATTCTCAGCCTATGAACAGCCCTAGGTAAGGATTATGCTGGCATCCCCTTTTTCCTATACAGTGGAACCCCTCTTATCTTGCTTTCCTTAGGAGTTGAACCCTTCTGTCTATTCCCTTTAAAATGACCATGTAGTGGCAAGCAACCTTTTATTCTTCTCTGTTAGCTCTGGACTCTAACATTGAAGTTAATCTTCTGAATTTGCTAGGACCACTGTTTTTTGTTTGTTTTTTTGGGAGGTGTTGTTTTGTTTTTTTATGTCTGACCTGTGATCTTGGTACAGCATTAGCTGAAATTTAGCCTTGTTTTATTCTATTCCTCCCACTTTTTAAAAATATTTTGACAAATAAACATTTCTAACACTTAAGCATTTCTTTTGTGTTTGGGTGACTGTTATTTATAACCAGTATCTTCTGGTTCTTAGTTGTGCTCAAACTACAAAATTCAAATAAATCAATGTTTGAAATATAGAAGGATTTAATAAGGTAGGTAATGTGGCCTCAGGAAAGGGTGCAGAGAAGGTAACCAGTTATCTTGAGACATTGATAAGTATGCTTTCTTTCTAAATAACTAGAGCTGTGTTTTATATTTTAAAGGCTAGCAAATCCAAGTTAGTGACAGAAGTAAGCTCTACACAGAGAACCCTGCATTAGGAAAAGGGTGGGCCAGAATATCACCAAGGACATACAGGTTGACTCAATTTGAATTTATCGTATATTTGTGTAAATTCATTTATGAACTAAGAGTTCTCTCTTCCCGTGGCATTAATATTCTGCTAGGATTAGACTTTGGCTAAAATGAGTAAGATAGTTATGACAGATCAAAAGACAGGAGGCATATTTTGAGCAGGAAAGTAAAAAGTATTAATGACTGGCAATGACATCATTCTGCAATGAAATGTGCCCTCTAGAATTTTTTAAAAGAGGTATGGTCATTATATTTTAGTATGACTTAGATTCTCATGAATTTAATGATGGATTCAACTGTATTTAAGCTTTATTGTATTCTGTATGAAAATATTCACATGTAAATTGACTCCCTGTGAATGTTTATATATTATTTCCCCCACATATTTCATACTTAAAATCCTGACATAGGTGAAACAAAGTTTTTCCTTGATTTTTTGGGAGTAGGATACAGCTAGAGAGAGGTTAACCTGTTGGTACACACACAGTCAGGCCCATTTTGGCTTTGACATTCCCCAAGGAGGTAGGACTGTGCCTGTTTTACAAAAAGGAAAACAAAGCAAAGATACTAGGATTTCCTTATGATTAATCTGGAACACACCAGGCACAGCAAAGAAAGACATATGCACCAGTGTTGCTGGCCTCACCTAAATCTCCAGTCTTCCTCTGTGCTATCTGTAAAACAGTTCTATTAATACATCAGCATTATCCAATAAAACTGAGGACTTGAAGTGTGGCTATTGTATTGGACAGGAGTTTAGATCAAGTTTGAATATGGCCCAACACAAATTAGTAAACTTTCTTAAAACGTGAGTTTTTTTTCCTTGTTTTTTTAGTGTAACAGCTATTGTTAGTATATGTTATGTGTGGCCTCAGACAATTCTTCCAGTTTGACCCAAGGAAGCCAAAAGGTTGGACGCTGCTGTTAGATGGTAAAGTTAAGATTCTTATGATAAGGAAGAAAAAAGCCTTTCAGAATCATGCAAAGTATCTTACCCTTAATACAGGTAAGCACTGGGAAAGGGGTTAGTTTTCAGCCAATGTAAAAAAAACTGTTCAGTAGGGGAAATTGTGTTTATTTCTATACCTCAGTTCTTACATGAGAAATTATATATTATGGGTATAAAATCCATTTTATTCACTAAGACCAAGTTTCTTGTAGACTTTCAGAGTTTCACGAGGCCTCTCAAACTAAAAGCTCCTGAAATCATTTCATAGTATTTGAATTCCTGCTATGAGCCAGGATTTGGATGATGAATGAGACATGAAATTTAATACAGAAGCAAATCTTAATTACATCTGTGATAAGTACTATGGAGGGACACGTACAGGGTGCTATGAAAACATAATAGTGACTTGGAGGCTGGGGGGGGGGGGGCAGTTGCTAATTCAAGTCACATGGAAGCTCCTGATGAAGACCAGTCGTGCCCATTAGGAATCATGGAAAAGGAGCTCTGTGACAAGAGAAAAACAGAAGTAGAAATCTACAGAGGTAAGTTACAGGCACAGTTCATGAGAGCCTTGTAGGCTGTGTTAAGAAATACCATCTTGATCCTAAGACTTAACTGGAAGCTATTAAAAGGGTTTTATGTTTGGAGGTAACAGTGTCAGACTCATTTTGCTTAAAAGATCACTCTGAAAAGGAACAAAAGTGAATATAGTATTATAAATGTGAGGTTTGTCTTGATTTGTAACAGGTCTCTCCCCTAATCATGAAGCCACTGAGTTGATATTTTAAAGGAGGAAAAAATACTTCAGACAGGAAGAGGAATTTGCATAAGGACATGTGATTCGAGGGGTATTCAAGGGGGCAGAGTTTAAACTCCCTGAGGTTGACTGATGAAAGCCATAAGTAATGGCTGTGCCTCTTACCTGAGCACTTGCTAAGCACCTGTTGTGGGCCAGGCCCTGCCTAAGGGTTTCACATAAGGCACCACTTAGTGCTGAGGCACAAGGGAGATGAGGTAAGGTCTCAAGAGATCTTGAGAGACAGGAAGAGAACAATGAAAATGGTAATGGCTGTGAGAAATGTAAAAGCATTGTTAAGAGTTCAGAGAAGGGCAATTAGGCATTCCTACCAAAACTATATATAGCTTATTCTTTATGCCTTAAGATTCAAACTTGACTATTTCTTTCCTTTGAAATAGAAATTTACTTACCAGTACACAAAGAGAGGGAATTGTTTGTGAGGGATGATGAAGGCCAAGGGAATGTACCTGGCTGTTTGGGAAAAAGAAACATGAATACCCAGGCCTTCCATCTCCATGAATTTCTTCCTGAGTAGTCAGTTATTTGAGGTGAGGCTCTGGGCACCCCCCAAGCAAAGGTCCAGCCACAGCAGCAGCACTCAGCAGGCACTTCAAGTGGGAGGCAAAATAAGCCCCAGCCTGATTTAAATATTGTTGCCTGAGAGAAAAGCATCCAGGTTCCCCTAGGTGATGTCTGAGAACTCCCTGGTTCTGCAACATCTGCCCTAGGGTGGTGGGGGAGACTGACTGAGCCATAGTTCTGACTTGGCCCAACCCTTGCTCTGCCCTTAAGGTCCACTGCAGCCTGAAATCTTTCTTCCTGATTTCCAGCCACACAGTAAAATTAGACAATATGGAACAGAAATAGGCCTCAGGGCACTCAACACACACTGCACACAGCTTGTGTGGGTAGAAAAAGGTTGGCTAGTTACAATGTAGCCCAGAAAAGGGAAGCAGCTTGCCCAAAATTGGCCTCATGGCTTGTCAGGATTTGGCTCACGAATCTGGTCCTGAGAGACAAAGTCTCCTGTCCTAGATTAGGGAGGAGGGGAGAGATAAAAATGCATTCCTAGGAAAAGCTATCAGCTGATCTGAAGAATTTATCTGGGGCTTTCTTAAGGGCTATGCTCTACTGCCCATGAGAAATGAAGTATAAGAAATGACAGATCGGCCCCAGAGAAAAGAGGAAAACGTCTGGTGAGATGATTTCTACTAGTAGTGTTTTTTAGGCCCTTTGAAAGATTCAAGCCAAACTCAAAACACATTGCACTGTACCCACCAGGGAGTGGAGCTCACAGTGCGACAGGCCTCAGCATGCTCTCTAAACTAATGGCTGAAATTAGGGCTCTGAACTGGACTGACAGAACTTAAATCCAAGCCCTTTCTGTGGCCTTGGGCATGTTATAATACTTAATGTCTCTGGGCCTCTTTCCTTATCATAAAATGGGAATATATTCCTTCCTCTTAAGTTGTTCAGAGTAAATGTAAAGCATTCGATTGGCTATTACTATCACAAGTGTGTGCAAGCAAAAGGGTTCCACCCTTCCTGGAGCTCACTCACTACTGGAGGTGGTAGACACTCAAATGCACCAATCTATGATGACAAAGTATCAAGAGGGGTTAGAGACGAGGGAGCTGTTATCACTCCCCCATGAGTTCAAGGATCCCAGCTCCCCCTCTTTGATTCCTGCCCAGCTGTGGGACCCAGAGACAAACCCACCCAAGCTCTGCATTTAGG
>PVKE010003231.1:0-15019 GCA_004027555.1 Craseonycteris thonglongyai
CTCCCAGTCTGTGTTAAAATTATAGGTTCGTTTTCTCTTATTTGGTCCACTCATTTTAGGACTAAAAAAATAAAAATAAAAATAGTTATAGAACTACAATATCATATCAAATTGCCACCATAATAATAGATTACCTACCTCGCTTTTAGTTCATTTAAAATCGAATATATCAAAACACTGTGATCCTAGCTAACCATCATGACCCGATCAGTCCAGCAACCGCAATCAAAATGGCAACTTGGCGTCTCCCGGTTGGGGGGAGGAGAGTTTAAAGAGCGCAGCGGCTACACAAGACGCGACATGTACAAAGGCGAAAGCTAGGGAAAAACTTATACATACGATATCGCACACATACCAATGAATATAATAAACCTGTGTAGATACTCAAACAATATTTTAAAATTCTAACAAATGTATAAAAAGAAATTATAGTTTTACTTAAGTGTTTATGAAAAACTTCTGATGCAGTCAAATAATGGCGGGCGCACACAAATCGGGCCGCGGCGCCATGGTGCCCGCGGGCACGGGGTTGGCAATCCCTGGTCTAGATACTGGAGATGTGTGGAGGAAAACGCTCAATCTCCCAGTATCAGAGACCAAGTTCAAAATTTGTGTGGATGCAAGTATTGGAACCAGAAAGCAAAATACTGTAGAAGAAAAACCAAGGTCTAAAGTAAAGGAGAGAAGCATTCTGTGTGATAGTTTGTAAATCAGAAGCATTCAAGGTTTCCTTTTGAGTCTATGAGAAGTTTTTTCAGTGGTAGGTAAAATACATTTTAAAGAGTCAGTGATGGGTTTACTTGTAGCCATAATGTTGATTACATATTAATGAGTAGACTGTCACTCACAGATACTCAAATAGTAAGCTGAAAAAGAGAATGCTACAAAATACTTCTTAATCTCAAATTTTTATTTTCTAACAATATAGCATATTACTGTGTGTACATGTGTGTGTGAGTTTGTATGTGTGTGTTAACAGCATTCATGCATCAACACTGCAAACTTCCTGATATTGGCGTTTCAGTGCAAGTTGCCTTGAAATTACTATTTCTCCATTTAACTGTTGAAAGTATCACATATACCATTTACCCAATGATGGGTGAGATCACATGTTTCAGTAATTATGGCTTAACACCACTGCCCTGTTAACTATGAAGGACCACAGAGCCTGTCTGACTTTCCATCAGCTACCACAGCCATGTTTTATTCATATTAAATTCCATAGTCAGTCATTATACTACTTCTTTGTGTTCATGCTTGATTCCATTAGATTCTCTCTCTTCATTAAGGCAAAACTACAACACTGGTGAAATTCAACTCTTTGCCAACACCATGCCTGTCTATACAACTGAATGTGATTGAAGAAAACACATGGCTACACTGTGTTAAATTCATGACTAAAATCCTCAAGTCATTCCTTAATACCATGTTACAATATATTATACTTTTATAATTTAATTACTTTCTGACTTTTCCAAAGTTAAGAGTCATATGAATGAATCCTTGCTACTCAAACCATGGGCCATGGATATGCAACATCTCTATCACCCAGGAACATGTTAGAAATGCAGAATCTCAATCCTCATGTTACACTTACTAAATCTGATTCTTCACTTTAACAATATATCCAGATAATGTGTATGCATATTAAAGTTTGATAAATAGTGATTTTTCTAATGTCTAGTTTATTCATTCTGCTTTAACCACAATGGCTTTTGGCTGTTTCTACTACATAACCGGTCACATGCCTGCTTTAGTGTCTTTGCACTCATTCTCTCTGCCTGAAGTGTTCCTCTTTCAGGTATCCACATGGCTAATTCCATCATCTCCTTGCTACACATGATCACCCCTTATTGCTCTACATTTTTTATTTCTGTTGCACTCATGACTTTCTGACATACTATGCTATATTCTTATTTGTTATGCGTAGCTACTTAGCGTTTATTTATTTTCTGTCTTACCAGTCTTGAAGAAAAACCACTAGGAGAAGGCTTTTTGTTTGTTCAGTCCACTGACGTATTCTAATCATCTATAGGATGACCTGGTTATAGTAAGCACTCAATAAATATTTGTTGAAAAAGTAAAGAATAGACAATATGAACAAAAATGCCTAGACTGAGGCCCCAAACTTTAGCCTTTCAGATGGGCTGCAGTTGAATTTGGTTGGATTGATGTATCATCCATTATACAAGGCACTAATACAGTGAAATTGAAATCTCCATTCCCAACTTTGCTATTTTTATCTAGCCCAAGTATCTCTCACCTACTGTTGCTATTGTTTTTTTTGTTTTTTTTTAATACAGAAATTATATAAAGGTATGCACTTTTTCTCTTATCTATTTTTTTTAATTCCCTCCTTTTCTTGAGCCAGTGGGACTACATGATCAAAATACTCCTTTATGTTCTAAAACTTTTATAAATATTATCTCAACATTCTTTTCCTAGCTGAAAATTGGCTCCCTCCTGAGGACAAAACACCCTCTATAGAACTCTCACTTGGAAGATGTTTATACTTTCATAACCTATTACCCTCAGGTGGTGTTGGCATCTTGCTTGCTCCAACTAGCTGCTTTATTGTTTTTTCTCCATTCTGCCCAACTCTCTGCCCCTATGGAATTTTACTGTCTCTCTCCTGCATTGTTGTTATTAACTCTTGATCATTTATTCTGATTATTTAATGAATGTGGCAGGATTCACTCTGCAAGCTCAAACAGACACAAAGTACTCTGGTTTCTATGACCTGCATGTCTTCAGTGCTATTTTCTATCTTTTCACCTTAGCCACCCAACTTCCATGACCACAATTTTGATTTATATTTCTTCAAATGGCTTCATTTGTGATGTCACAAATCCAAACATCTCATTCTTGGATGAGAACTTCTTAACTTCAAATTATGTGCTCATTTATTTCATCACAAAATGTTGGGGCTCATTAGGACTTCCACACCATGGCTGTCTCTATGTTCTTCCTATAAATCATCTGTTGTTGCTGGTTTCATCTGTGCCCAGTGTAGAGTACATGGCTTATCATTTTAGTCATCATTTTATGTGTGATCAAGAAGTACAGTGACAGTGAATGCTGCTGCAAAGTTCCATCCAATGGAGAGGCAGGGCTCTTCGATGCAGGAAGCAGCATGTTGAACCTTAGTAACAGTGTGTGACAAGTTCCAACTTGTTCAGTGCTGTCGTTTATGAGCTACAGTTCAGAGAAGGTGTGTTTCAAAGCGTGCTGTGAATCATGGATCACAAAGACGCATTAACATAAATTTCTGTTAAATAAAAATATTACAATATGTCCTCATCTACCTTATTCACTGAATCTGGCATCATGCTACTTCTGGCTCTTCCCCAAAGTCAGAATGACCATGAAAGGTAAGTGTTTTGAATTAAATCAGGACATCAAGGCAGCCATGGCAGCGCAACTAATGACACTCATGAAACAAGACTTCCAGAACTGTTTCAGAAAGTGGCAAGAACAATGGGATAAGTATGTTCAAAGCTAGAAGGAGTATTTTGAGGGGCATTAATAACAATGTGTCTTTTACTGTAATAATTTTCTTTTTTCATTTTTAAACATTTACCATATTTTTTTATCATATCTTCTAAACAGCCTGAATTCCTTTGCCACTTACCTGGCCAATTTGCAAACCTGAATAAACCCAACTAAGCAACTTCTTTTCTAGTTTCTTGAATCCTTCTTGAGAAAACCGTGCATTAAAGATTTTTTACTCACTTTCTGAACTCATGTTCCTCATGAACTGATGCCTCAGTACTGCTTGGAAATTCTATTATATGTTATAGTCAAATCACCTTCCATTATTGAAACAATTATTTCAATTCTCTGAATTATTCTTCTCTTCTTTCTACTTGGGACTTAATGTTGCCTCCTATTTCACCAAGAAAAAGACAAGGATCAAGTTTGGCTTTCTCAGAAAGGCTTTCGTGACTCTTTGAGCAGCAGTCCTTTTCCCTCACTCTGCCTCAGGTGAGGCTCTCTGCTATTGTTATATAATTTAAATCACTCTTTCTTCTCTTCATCTATTTTTGTACATGGACTTTATTAAAAATGGTTTATTTTTTATTATATCAATGCCCCATACCAAGTTCTATGATTTCTACATTGCTTTGCTTATCATTGCTATATCACTAGACTATAGCACAGTATTTACCACATGTGGCAGGCACTCAGTGAATAAGTGGATGATCATTTTATTGTATACTGTGATTGCAATCATAGCTATTCTTTATGTGTATTTACAGTAGCACATAATTTGTGTACATTAATTCCCAGCAAGACTAAGAGATAGGTATCATTGTTCTTGTGTTACAAACAAAGGAGTCTAGGCTCTGCGAACTTACTAATAAGTATCAAATGTACACATAAACATGTTGGAAGTGTGGTGTAGGTGGTGCACAGAGCTATTCGCTTTCCCAACACGTTCTCCTGAAGGCCTGTAGTCTATCAGCCTTGGACGTGTGGAAATCAGAGGCACCACCTCCACCTCTGGAAGCTCATAACCTGGTAGAACAGTCCAGTTGTATCATTATAATAGTGCGGGATTTCAGGCAAGACAGTGCAAGAAAGCTTGATAAAGGAGCACGCCTGTGAAGCACCTTACCCTCTGCACTGGGCTGGGAGTAATAAAGATGGAATCCTGTTGCAGGTGAAAACTCTATTTCTCTGGTGACAAGCTAAGCCATGAGACATTATAATAAGCCTCTTGTCCTCTTAAAATGCGCTGTGCACAAGAAGCCTTTAAGTTAAGAAAAAATGAAGAGCCAAAACATAAAAAGATTGTTCTAATTTTGAACCTAAAAATGAGAAAAGCAAAATAAGGTAAGGAAAACATTGGTGGCAGGGAGACAATGGCCCTAGGTGACAGTAAAGAAGAGCAGGTCAGCTCAAAATGTCAGACAGAATTGGTTCCAACCTCAGTTCTACAACTTCCTCTTTGTATGAATTCTTCAGGATCTCTAAGCTATATGCTAAAAAAAAAATGGCAACAATAATAAATGTTTAATAATAGTGCCAATCTCATAGGGTCATTGGAAGAATTAAATATGTTAATATGCACTTTGCTTAGCAAGTATCTAACAAACAGTAGTTGGTATTGTTAATTAGTAAAGCGTATTTCTGCCTAATACGGAGGTTCTTTACTCTAGCTCTCTATCAGAGGCATTTGAAAAGCACTAGCTCTGAAGATTCGAGTCAATGTATGTCTGGGATGGAGAACAGGCGTTTTGTTCTTTAGAAAGTTCTGCTAATGATGCTGCAAAGTCAAGAAAGAACTCCTATTGCAGCCTTCATGTGCACAGTGATTTTCACATATATAGGGAGCACCAGGGTAGCACCTTGATAATGCAGATCCCCAGGTCACACTCCATGGCTTTTGTGATCAGTAGATTTGAGTTGGGGTGCAGGAACTACCTAATAAAGAGGGACCTAGATCAGACTTTGAAATAAATAGGTCCCAGTTGTACCCTATATTAACAGATTTCTATGAACAAATTTGAAGGTTTGGCCCAAGCTCACTGGAGAGGTAAAATATTTTTATGGACCGAACCATATGATTAAAAAAAATTTAATGTATAATTGATTGCATTTAACCATGTGAATTTGAAAGGCTACTTTAGTGATTTAAGCAAAGACATAATTCAAAAGTCAGATTTTGCTCTTCCAAATCATTCAGGAAAATATGACTCTACCATTCTGTGGCATTAAAAAAAATTTTTTTTTTTTCTGAAAAAGTCATTTTGGCCTACAGCCTGCAGAAATTGAGCCCAGACAGCTAAGCAGTACAACCCTGGGACTCAGGCTGAAAGCGCTAGTATCAGGTGTTGCAATCAAGTAATCTGGGCTCCAGTTTTCTGTGCAGAGAGGGAGCCTTTGTGAGAGAGGATTTAACCAGGAAGCTCCAATAGGCTTTGTGGAATAGAAATGGACCAAACTGCCCTCGTCCTGCCAAGAAACGTAATAAGCTGGCCTCTTAGAGCCATGGCACAGTTCACAGGGCCTAGAAAGAGTCAGAAGGCCCAGAGCAGAGAGCATGCAGCACGGAAAGGCCCTTCCCTGGCATTAAGGGGATGAGACTGGCATTTTTCAGAGCTTTGTGGAAGAAGAGTAAATCTTCTTAAATCCCAGAATGGTGCAGACAATGGAGTAGCTACAGAAACACCACAGATAAAGCCTCCAAAGAGTCTGAATGTAAGGGAGCCCTATCCAGGATGTTGGAGAATTTTCTGCTTTTAAAATGAATTACCTTGGCTCTGATCTAATACAAAACATTAAAAAAAAGTGTGGGATTTAGAAGAGACCAGCAGATGGCAGCACTGGATGTAAGGAAGAGAATCCAAAAGGCCTGAGACAACTATTTCTCTTGGCCCCCCATACTTCCCCCCCACTCCAAATCCCCTCCCCAAAGGGTTTCACAAGGTGTGCTCACGCACAATGTGATTATTTGTAGTTTTTGATATATACCGGTATTCATACATGATAGTTTTTTGAATACCGTTTATGGCTCTTTTTTTAGTCTATGTGTTGTTATCCTATACTAACTAATCCCGTTGTTTCTTCATATATTTCCACATACATGGCTACTTTAATAAAATTTACTCCTTGCTAAGCATGCTTCAATTTATATAAGCACAGTCCTACGGCTGAGCAGTTTTACAATGCAGACTAAAGCAGTCTATTAAGAGTATCTTAAAGAGAAAGGAAATTGAATTTCTTTGTATGTAGTAATTGTTTCAAAATTCCATAAGCTTAGGGCTCATTGTTAGAAAATATCATTGTCCTAGAACTTTCAATTATGGCAGCCTTTTTTGAAAATCTTGGTGGTTGTTTATGCAAAAGTTTAAGTTCCCTGTGATGATGGCAAGTGTGGTAAAAATGAAAATCATGAGTCATTTTATCAAATATTCAACAAACAGAGGGAATTGACCAAAATATTAATGGGTGACAGAAGCAAAGAAGAGTGGAACCAAATATTACACATCCAATGGTGAAAGATTTTGCACTCAAGAGAAAAAGTAATATATCTGGATTTACCAATGGTGTCTTTTGATAATGTCCCTTTTGTTCTCTGAAGTAACAGAACCAGGGTATATGAGTATAAATAGGCAATACTTGACAGGTCTTCAAGGGAAGCTATGCTACAACTCAGTTTTGTTAGTGTAGAATATTTACGAAAACATTGAGTGAAAAAGATGGAGATAAATATTTTTACCACAGAACTAAGATACTTGAGAGCACTAGTATATATTGACAGAAAAATCATCTTTAACAAAAAGTGCCAAAGGAAGAAATCACAGAATTGTGTATGGATAGCTGCAGGATTGACAAAATAGTTTCCTATAGAGTCTTGCATTTGTTCAGTGCCCAAGAATAAAAGTGGTAAAGGACACAGTTATAATGATAGTCTTTGAGGTTGTCACTTAAGAAGATAGATGAGGCTATTATACTAAGCATATAGACTGTATGTTCCTGAATTTGTCTGCTGTTTTCATTTGGTGTCTTTGGTTTGGTTGATTTTTTTGTTTTTTTTTAGTATATGTATTGCTGAAGCAAGCACTTTTTTTTTTAATGGTTAGTTCTCCATAAGCAACAGTCATAAGATATGGGCCCTTGAGATTTTTAACCTATAGGTATAACCTCAGTTGCTCAATGCTCTGAACAAGTTATGGAGGGCACTGAACTTGGATAAAAATAGTCTTTAATTACAGTTCTTTGGGAGTGGTTGTGGGGTATTAGTTCTATCCTAAATTCTTACATCATTATTTCATATAACCCCTAAACAATTCAGCAATGTGGATATAATAACACATTTGAATGATGAGGTTAAAATAACTGTTCAGCATGAGAGGCCTACAAGCATTCCCCACCTAACAACAGGAGAAAGACACCAGGGAGGTGATATCTTGTGCCTGGAGTTCTGCTCAAAATCAGATTTAGAAAGAGTCTGCAGAAAAGTGTGGCCTGCTGTCATGTCGGCAGTAGTACAACATCCTCTTCAGTGAGGGATCGAGCCTTTGATGGATCAGAAGTAAATACACTTTTCTCAAAATACTAACAAATTTTTGAAACAATGAGGAATGCTTTGTCTTTATATTCATCATAGAACACATATGTTTGCATAAGTATGCAGGCTGATAAAGAGGTATATGATCATTGTGTCATTGGTATTAAAATTATTGATGATTTTAAACAATTCCAGTAGTAAAAGCCCAAGTGCTTAGACAGCAACTGCAAAGAAGGTGATTTGAGTGCTTGAAAAATAAGAACATTACTCAGCAAAATTTGTATGGCTTTTTATTTGCTAGATAAATTAAGTTATACTGCCCAGGAAGTCATTCAGCTTATGCATTATTATGTCTATATTAAAAAACACACACACAAACAAACAGCAAAAGATCTAAAATAATGACATTAGAGGGAAAAAAATGCCAGTATGCTGTCAGTCTTAACTTCTGGCATAACCTGCAGTATAGGGTAAAGGGTTCTTTTTCTTTCTTTCTTTTATTTTTCTATTTACCTCCCAGCTATAATGGTTCTTCAACTGTACTCTGCTGGGTATAGTATGCTGCCCTTTCTCTCTTTATCCAGTGACTGAAGGACTTTGTTCCATCAGATCTAGGATCTAGGGTCTAGGTGGGGCTTCCTAATTTTCCTGCCAAAAAGATATCTTCCCCCTGCAGGTCTGCACCATGCAGAGAAGTTTTCTCTAGTCACCAATCCCGCCAGCTGTCTTCCTCATTAGCATCCACGGGAAGCCTGTAGAGACGAGATTGTAAGTGGGTGCAGATGGCCTTTGTATCTGTGGCTCCCGGGGCATCTTTTCTCTTACAAATTGCAATTCGTGAACACTTTACTGAATTCTTCTTACGTGCTTGTGTGCACCTGGCATCTGTCTGGTCCTCCTTTCACACTCTCACCCACAGGTGAAGGGTGCTCATATCCTGTCAATGCTTGGAGGGACCTCTTTCCTGGGAGTTCATGCTATTTACTTGTTTCCCTGTGAATTTGGCTCTCTGATGGGTTATAATTTTGTAGTTTGTCTGGCTTTTTCTTGTTTTCAGGGTAGGAGCAACACTCTCCATATCTGTACATTCTAGGCAAACTCTTTCCCTGCTGAGCTTTGGGTGAGTTCCCCAATAAAGTCTCTGAATTTACCCAGTTTAGAGTTTTTTATTTTTAAGTTATTTTTAGTAAGTATAAGCTTTTCCCAGGACTACTTATTTTTTATATTTTTATGTTCTTGATTTATATCTGATTGTTTTTAATTCCTAGTTATTATTTATGGATGTCATTGATGATATTAAATATAGTTAATGTTAAAGTGATTTTTAGATTGCTCTGTATTTTTCAACTCATTGGGAGTGAATTTGTCTATTTGATAGTAATTTTTGTTAATCAATTTTCTCAACAATATTTTTTTTGAATACTAATTTGCAGCCCACTTTTCTTTTCTTTTTCTTTTGAGTGGTTGATTTCTCTGTGTGTATGCTGCATGTGCCTGTGTGCACACACACACCCATTGCCTTTCTCTAGCAATTTTATTGGGTATTCCAACCCTGGGTCCCAAGTTCAGGACAAAATGTTGCTTTTGTAACATGGAGCTCTTGCTACACATACACAAATATTGCGTATCTCATCTCTAAGTCAGTGGATGGCCAGGCTTATGTCCAGGTTATACATCTGCCCTTGCCCTGCTCACAAGAGCAGACTTAGGTAGGGAGCCACCACTTTTATCACTTCTAATCTCTGATGTCATAAGAGAACCTGGCTTTGGTCCTTAGCTGTGTGGGAACGCTTTTAGTCCCTGGTATTTGCAGAAGTTGACTTCCTTGTGGCCGCGTAAGTTCTTCTAGACTTAGAAGCCCACAGGCCTGTGGCCTTAACATCTCTTACCACTGTGGGTTTCTCTTCTATTTTGGACAAGTGGAGATAATTGATCATATTTTTGAGCATTACTATAGTAATAGAGTTTTCCAGAAAGAAAAAGCCAATGGAATGTATATTTACATGTATATTAAATGTATATAAATATACATTCTATTTGCTATGTTTCTGAATATATCTATATATCTATCTCTATATATCTATTTATATATCTATATCTATATCTGTATCTATATAGATAGATTTATTATAAGGAATTGGCTCACATGATTATGGAGACTGAGGATGCCAAGATCTGCAGTCTGCAAGCTGAAGGCTCAGGAGACGCCATATAGTATAGTTTCAATCTGGGTTTGAAGGCCTGGAAGCAGAAAAGCTGATGGTGTAAGTTTCAGTCCGAGTCAGAGTCTGAAGGAAGGAGATGAATGTTTCAGCTCAAAGACAGATAGGCAAAAAGATAACTCTCTTACTCTGCTTTTTTGTTCTATTCATGCCTTCAATTGATTTGATGAGGCTCATCCAGATTGAGGAGGGCAATCTGCTTTACCCAATCTACTGATTCAAATGTTAATGTTATATAGAAACATCTTCACAGACATATCCAGAATTATGTTTAACCAAATATCTGGGCATCCTTTAGCCCACTGAAGTTAACCTGTAAAAATAATTGCTCTGCTTCATTTCATTTAAAATGTCTTTCGTTACTGATATAAATTTGATTTGGGAAGAGTACATAAACATTGAACCCACACTGCCATTTTGACCAGAAATCTAGATAAGATCAATTTTATACTTTTATTAGTAATACAACTTGGGTAAATGTACACAGTAAAGAGGATAGGTTAACAACACAAATAAATACTTGGACCACTACAACTTGAATACTTGTACACAGTGAATAGTTCATAGTCTTTAGCACAAAGGTAATGAGGACATATGATTAGATGATAGAGAGATGATAGATAGGTGATAGATAGATAGATAGATAGACAGATAGACAGACAGATAGATAGATAGATAATAGGTAGATGGATATGGATATAGATGTAGATATAGATCCCAGTCCCAACAATTACTCACTCTTTGGTAGTCCATGAGACCTCAAATTTTTTCAACTGTGTCTCAATATTCTTAGGTATATAGTGAAGATAGTAAAAAATATCTACTTTATCAGATTGTTGTAAAAATCATATAAGAATTTGGAATGGTTTCTGATATAGAAAACTCTTAATATGCATATGGTGTCAGGTGGACATTGGACCTATTGAGGGGAGAATTTCATTAATTCTATACATGCCTATCCATGTTGAGTGTAATAGCTATGTAAGTTATCAGATGGGAAATAAGACCTGTTGGGGTTATCACTGTATAAGGTCTGTAAATGTCTAAGCATTTTGTTCTCTTGTACACATGAAACTAACCAAAAATAATAAAAAATAAAAATAAGCTCTTAATAAATGTTGTCTATTATTGTTATTATTATTAATTGTATTTATGATGTATACAAAATTAAATGGCATATATGTCTTTCTTTGCATTCAGTTATTTATTCCTAGGGCAACGCATGGATCGATACCTAAATAGTCGTAGCCTTGTAGTTTTTTGTCCTGTACATTTCTTTCTTTCTCTCTGTCTCTTTTTTTTTTTTTTTGGATTTATTTTCTTGCTTTTGGCAGAGACAGAGAGAGACAGAGACAAAGAGGGACACAGAGAAGGGGGAGGGCCCAAAGCAGTCTCCATAGTTGTATATCATCAGTTTTTCACATGGTTTTGTTTCACACAGTTGGGTAGGGGTCACACAGGGAAGAAACTGGGCTGGGGGCCTCCCACATGGAAGCCATGCCCCCTCTAACCAGGGGCCAAACCGGGGTTGTGGGGGAAGAACCGAACTGGGGGCCTCTCACATGGGAAGCACACCCTAGTTCATCATGTGGGTCCACACTGGAGGGGGCTGGGATTTGATCCTCAGTCCCTGGGGCTGCCAAGTGAGTGTTTAACTCACTGAGCCACCCCCACTTCCCCCATTTATTTTCTTATATTAGCTTGATTGAAACATTGTGCATAAGGCTGTTTATCCACTACCCTTACAAATATAAATCCATAAAATGTTTGAGTGTGTTCACACATACTTTGTTTGGTTTTTAGTTTTAATGACTATTAAATGTATATATATATTATATTATATATTAAATATTTTGTTATATAATATAGAATAATATATTTAACCATTAATATAATATATTAAAAACTGTATTATTATATAGTTTTAAATAGCATTTATGTATATTGTTGCTGTTTCAAATATTGATTGTTTGGTCAGTCCAAACCTTCAGTATCCCCCTGCAGTACACACTTAGCCACACAATTTATACAAGGCCTTGAATCTCATGTCACCAAACAAACAGAAACTATCACACAGAAGCTCCTTCAATTTCCCTAACAAATCTACAAGTTTGCCTATAGCTGTACTTATCTCCTTATCAGAAGGGCAGTCGCCTTTCTTTTAACTTTAGTTTCCAGGCCCTTCTACATTCTCAAGAATCTTATCAATCTTCCTTCCCTCTGTTATCATTAACCCAACCTTCTCTACTAGATTCTTTCCATCAACATTTCAAAATTAATCTCTCCAATAGTAAAAACAAAAACTAAAAAACAAACATTTCTGACCCAGTTACCCTCTTGAATTATAAATCTATCTGTATACTTCTCTATACAATCAAATTCCTTGAATAAATTTTCCATGGTTGCTGTTTTCATTTGCTCTCCTCTCACTGACTATTAAATACAAGTCAGTTTGGCTTATGCTCTGAATGTGCAACAGTAAATGTTTTCACTGGGGCCACCAATGTTCCCCTTGGACACTGTCCAGTTATAGTTCTGATCCCTCTCACCAGAATTGGATGCTTTTCATCAGTCCTTTCCTCAGCCGCTACTGTTGCCACAGATTCCTTTTTTTCCTAAACTCAAAAATGATGTTGTTCCTCTGATTCTAGGCCTTCCCTTCCCTGTTTACAGAACTGTTGCAAATGATCTCTCCCAGTCACTCATACAAGTTGAATTACAATGTACTTTTGACAATTCCAAAATATATATCCACACTGGTATCCTTCAGATCCATAACCCCTTGCCAAGTTGTTTTTCTCTACTTGGATTTCACAGGCACTTAAAATTTGACACATCCAAATAAAATGATTTATTTTCCTCCCCTAAACTATTATTTCTTCAGAATACTCTTAGTAAATGACACAATCAGCTGTTATTTCCTCAAACAGAAAATCTGGAAATAATCTTGAACATTCCCTCTCCCTCCCATTTCTTTACCTTCCCTATCAATTTGTATCATCTGAATACCTTTCACAGTTTTCCACTTATATCCATTGTCACTGCCACAACCCTAAGTATACACTACCATCATCCTGTGGTACGAACGGTGTGAACACCACTAAATGACTGCAATAAACTCTTAATTTAACTGTTCTTCTTTCTAACGTACAGGTATACCTCATTTTATTGCACTTCATTTTATTGTGCTCCACAAATGTTGCATTTCTTACACATTGAAACCAAGACCCTCCACCAGTAAAAAGATTACAACTCACTTTAATTGCAGTGGTCTGGAACCTATCTTATACATTTACATGTATAAGATAACCCATGAGCTAGGCACTCTTAACAGATTATTACAAAAATAACTCTATAAATCACTTTAAAAATGGGTAGATGAGAAATGCGTAAAAATCGCCAAGAATCACATAAGAATACCTGCAACAGGGGTATTACTGATGAAACGCCCGAGAAGTTCGGAAGAAAAGTGCTACTTCCAACTTGGAAGGAAATAGGAGGAAGTTTCATGGAAGAGAAGATATGTGAGCTGAACTCTACATTGCTTGACTTGAGACTATTGGGTTGGAAAAGATAATGGGGAAGGAAGTGCCTGCAAAGGGAATGGTCCAGGAATAGAAAAGAGAATAAAGTAAGACCCTTTGAGCCTTACACAAATCACTGAATCTGGCTACCAGGCCAAAAGCTTGGACTTACTCAGTGTTAGATAAGCTGAGAGATAAATACTTAACATAATTCATGGCAATGCATTGTCTCCACATTTTCTCCCACTCTGTACATTGCATTTTATTAGGAATATATAGATGTAGAGAGGGTCATATTTGAAATTCTTTCCAAATTGAAAGAGGAAAGATCCCCCTGACCTCTGCAAAAAGGGGTGTGACCCAGAATGATGACATAGTGCACATTGCCCATTCATTCTAACTTTAGAGTTACAGTACAGTTTACACAGTTCTTCCCTCCACATGCAATCTTTACAAAAGAAAGTTTCTATTAGGAAATCCTTCTAGGTTTTACATTACCTTTCTGTACCTGTAGGAGCAAATATCTAGCACCTTCTAGTGATCAGAACAGTGTAGTTATTGCTATATGGTTGTTACATAAATAAACAGAAATCTTAGCATACGAGAATATGGGTTTAAGGTGAAACCTAAAAGATACTTTTACATATTTGCACTACAAATATTGAGTTCTTCTAATACATTTTCCATTGTGAAAGCAATAGAATAAACATGAACCTGCTAATTCAGGCTGACAGTCTGGTACATGAATTTAAAAATTATAATTACTATTTTTGGTATCAAATATAGTACTTTTATTTCTCACAGAAAAGAAGAAAGAAATGTGAGAGGGCAATTATCTCCAACTTGAATCTGAAGATACTTAAATCATCTCTTGTTTCCTTTGCATTAAATATTTATATTGATTTCCTAATACTGTAAGGGGCACTTAACACCTTCAATTATATATAAATGACTGAAAGAACAATTTCATACTTTCTGCTGAAGTAGATTATTAACAAATAGGCACTCGATGGTATGAGAAAATATTTTGCTCCTTTAATGTAGTCTGTAAATTATAATTGAGCAATATTTAAAACAAAACACAGTTATCTATTTTAAACAGCAAAATACACCGTGAACTAATCTTGGCCATTTTAAATTTAAGCCAATCATTTAAAGTATTTTCATATAGCATTTCTTTATATATTTTTTCTATATCTATTATATTTAGGACTCCTTTTTTACTTAAAAGATTTGGCATTAAGACTGCATGTATT
>PVKE010003231.1:15119-46094 GCA_004027555.1 Craseonycteris thonglongyai
AAAAAAAAAAAAAAAAAAAAAAAAAAAAAAAAAAAAAAAAAGAAAAAAAAAAAGACTGCATGTATTTCCTGGGTCTCAATCTTCTCACATTTTCTGGGCCTAAATCTTATACCTAGCTAATTTTTCTTAATGAGTTTAATATATACCACTTCAGATTTTTCTTCTTCAATCATATTCAGCTCTCTAAATTAAAAAAATAAAAAATAAAAGAAAGGAAACATCTTTTTTGCACTCCACTACCTCATAGAGTTAATAGTCTTAACCCTTCTTTCTTATGGACGATCTAAATTTCCCTTACTTTATCTGTTTGTTCATTTACATCAGTTTATTCATTTGCTCATCTATTCATTCAAAACAAATATGCAGTGAATTCTGATCACTTTTCAGAGCCAAATCAGATACTCCCTTCCTAACAACACTTTTTCTGAAGTCCATTTCACTTTCCACTCAGTCCTTGATCCTTTCCTTCTCTGAATTCCCATTATGTCTTTTACTCACTTGCATTGTTTTGTTTCATACTTTGGTTATTTGTATACTGTTTTCTCTAACCTTCTAAGTAAAAGCTCCTTGAGAGTAGCAACTCTGTTCTATGCATCTTCTTGTCTCCTGAATGTCTAATGAAAGACGATTCCTTTTAATGAACATTCATTCAGCACCTAATACATGCAATGCATTAGTATCTAGAATTTATATTTCATCAGGCAGATGAAGTAACTCAAAGGAGCATTAAAAAATTGAACAAAGATTCAGAGATGGGAAAGCACAAGATGTGGTTTCACATCTAATTTACTTTTGCTAGATAGAAGGAACTGGAAAGGCGCTAATGGGAGAAAAACTGGGAGCAGCATGTGGTAAACTATAACTGTGGCTGCAGTTTAAGTCTGCCCAGGAAGCTTTTTTGCCTCTCTTCTTCTGGTAACCATCCTAGGCTTTTCCCACATTGGCTTCCACTATATCTATAAATCTTGGTGGGCGGCCTTACCTAATGTAGGGATATATCGTGTGTCCTGGGCCTGTTAAAGCAAATTCACTTCCAGCCACGGAAAGGAGCGTGCGATCCAAGCAAAATCATTTAAAGTCCTCCATAGGATTTCTTTTCTGGAGTTAAAGTAATTTTCCTTGGGGATGCCTGTCAAAGGACATACCTGGAGTTGCAGACAGACATCGTGCTCCAGACATGAAGAGAGACTGCTTGCAAATAAAGCTGAGGTGAGCCTAAAAAATGAAGACAAGGAAAGAGAAAAAGATAATGACCTCATTTAAGCCTCTGAATACAGCCATACAGAATATAGAGTTCATTGGACGCTAAACTTCTCAGTTACATTACCAAATACATAAATTATGTTTTTGCTTCTCATGAATTTTGTTTTATTGGACCTGGAGTTGGGTTTCTGTCAGTTATGTTATAAAAAGTGTAGATGATGTTGAAAGGTAGTCTGTGTTTTTACTATAAAGATGGAAGATCACTGAAGATCTTGAGGAATGTATTAGGTAATCAAAATTATATCACCTTTCTATTCATCCATTCTCTCATTAGTTAGTCTTCTTAATCCCATGGTCTTTTTTTCTATTCAAACTTTGTCCTGCAAAATTGTTGCTAGATTCTATGGTTCTTTCTTAGTTTGCATTTTCTTTGATTTCAATATGGTGTGTATGACATTAATAATTTGTTTCAATAGGACTAAAAAGAATAGTCTTTGTGCCAGATTTAAGTTTGGATCCAGCTTTATACCATGTTTTATTTGTGTGATTTTGAACACTTCACTTAAATATGGGGCTTCACTTTCCTAATCTATAAAAAAGGGTTCGTAAATCTACCTCATAGTTTAGTTGTAAGGATTAAGAAAGATAATAAATAGGTATTGACTGGAATAAAGGGTTTATTGTGAGGTAGCTATATGGTATAAAAAGTAAAAAGTGTAATTTCTCACTCTCTCCCAATGGGCAAATACTCATAAAGTTTTTTGGCTGCATTGCTTTTATTACATTCATGTGCAATATTTTGAAATTCTTTTATTAGTGAATAATATCCCAAATAATTACTTTCTTTCTTTAAAATATTTTTGATGTATCCTTCCCTTTTTATTTAAATTGCTAATATATAAGGTTTGACTTGATGACTCAGATTATTTTTTAAGATTAATTTTATTGTTTTGAGAGAGAGTGAGAGAAAGAGAGAGAGAGAGAGAGACAGAGAGAGAGAGAGAGAGAGAGAGAGAGAGAGAGAGAGAGAGAGAGAGAGAAAAGGGGGAAGCCCACAGCAGTTTCATCATTAGCTGTGACATTCCATAGACGTGGATGTGGGCTGCACAGGCTGGAACCTAACTCAGGGCCTCCCTCATGGGAGGTGAGAACCTTCGCTGCTGAGCTATCCTGGTGGTTACTAGTTGTGCCGCAGCTCAGCATATGGATTTGCACAGGATGGGGCCAGGAATTGAACTCCAGACCTTGAGATTTCGAGGCAAGTGCTCAACCACTGAGCTATCCCAGTGTCCTCTTGAACAGATTTTGTAGTCCATGTTTCCTCTTCTAGTCTATCATGTATTTTGTCGTTATACAAATGTTTCTAAAGCATAGATATTTTTTCAAAAATAAGAACTTACATTTTTTCTTGCTGCCAACTACATTAAGTCCAATTTTCTTTGCTTCATTTGCAAACTATTCCATAATATTTATAATATTAGCTTTTCAGAACATACCATTTCTTTACTTTTACTTAGCTTGATTAGAGTATGATTTACATATAATAAATTTCTTCCATTTTAATTGTAGAGTTTGATGAATTTTCACAATTGTATATAGGCTTAGAACCACCCCTTTAATCAAGATATAGGAAATAAAAGATATAGAGTATTTCCACTAACCTCAAAAGTTCCCTCATTTCTCTTTGCCATTATTGGCTACTCAACCTGGGCCCTAGGCAACCACTGATCTTTATTCTATTACTATAGTCTTGCATTATCTAAAAATTTATACCAATGGAATCATGAAGTAAGCAGATTTTTATTTTGTGTTGGGCTCCTGCTACTTTTTGAGATTTGTTTTTATAATGTGTCTTCCAATATTATGTTCTTTTTTGTTGCTGAGTAAACATCTCAAAGAATAGATGAACACGATTTGTTCATCTATTCACCAGTCAATGAACATTTAGTGTGTTTCTAGTTTGAGGCCATTGTGAAAAACAGTTGCTATGAAGAAGTACTTACAAGTATTTGTGTAGACCTATACATTCATTGCTTGTGGTAGATGCTTATGGGTCGAATTGTTAGTTCCCATGGCAAATATATGTTTATTGTTACAAGAAACCATTAAACTGTTTTTCAGTGAATGCACCATATTGCATACCGCTGGCAATTTATAAAATTTTTAGCTTCCATTTATTCTTCAAATATTTTTTGGCCATTTCATTGTTCTTTTTAGACTGCTTTATATTATCTGTTTACTTTCTTTCAATTGTCTCTGTTCTTTACATTGAATAATATCTATTCTTCTACCTTCAAGTTTGTGACTCACTCCTTGTTCATCTCAATCAATTCACTTCTAAGCTTATCCAGTGAATTTTTTACTTCATACATATTATTTTTCAGTTTTAGAATGTACTTTCTTTTTATTATTTATATATCTCTCTTTAAATTTGTTGTTTTTTTTATTCACTGCAAATATGTATTCTTTTACTTCATTGAGGATAATTATAATGGCTGTTTCACAATTGTGGTAGGCTCATCACAAGAAATGAATAATCTAAAGGGTTTGTTCTCAGCTGATTTTATTGAGAATACATTCTATTTTCCTGAATTTGTTTTTTATTTAAGATTTATTTTATTGATTTTTGACAGAGAGAAACAGAGACAGAGAGAGATAAAAAGAAGGGGCAGGGCCCAGAGCAGTCTCCATAGTTGAGGTTAGTTTTCCATATAGTTTCACTCCACAGGTGGCCACAGGGCTGCGCAGGGCAGGAACTGGGCCCGGAGCCTCCCACATAGGTCCTGGCAAGAATTGAACTGGGGGCACACCCCAGTTCAGCATGTGGGTCCACATGGGCCAGGGCAGGGATTCGATCCTCGGTCCCAGGGCTTCAAAGCGAGCGCTTAACCCGCTGAGCCATCCCAACTTTCCCTGAATTTTTGTATTCAGATAATTTTGAATTATATCTTGAATGTTATAAACATTAAATTATAGAGACAGAATTCTGTTGATTTTCTCTAAAGAGTATTCTTTTATTTTAGCAGAACATCTTGGTTGGATTCTAATTGCAAAATATTTGAGCAATGACTCCAATACTAATTTGTATCTGTTTTCTTTAACTGAGATGTTATGGATCTGTTACAAATGTGTGTGGTTCAAAGGTCAACCAAAGATGTAAGCAGACAGAATTTGAGCATTTCCTGTTTATCTATTTGATTTTTCCCTGAGATTCTCCTTCTTTCTCAGTTTCCCCTGCTTTCAATCTTCTGATTTCCTGAACCAAGGAATTATTTGTTCTCCTGCTGCACTGACTTCTTTTGGCCTCAGGTTAACATCTACAAAAATGAGAACTCAATCTGCCCAGCTCCCCTTCTCTGAGTGTAGATTCCCTATGACAATCTGCATGTTTCTGTTTACTACAAAGTGGCTTTATGTGGTGGCTTTTTTTGTGTTATGTCGAGTTTATAGAGTTGTCATCTTAGTGAAGGTCAGTCTAATAGGATCTTACTCAGCTATTTCCAGAAGCTGGTCCTTCATATTTCTTAATAATAATAGTGTTTATCTGGAAGACAAATTTATCCAGGCCATTAGCTCTTTATTTTTCCTCTACATACTTAAGTCAAATTAATCTTATAAGATTAAATAAAAATTCAACCTTCACTTGAGCTTTTTCTAGCTGCTTTGTGTTGGTTTTCTCTCTCTCTCTCTTTCTGGTTTTCTTTCTCTTTTCCCCCAATTCCCTCCTCCATTGCTCTCTCTCTCCCCTCCTCCCTCCCTTATATTTACTGAAGTTTTAGATAGTTCTTGACATCACAGCACAGAATAACAGAATAACTAAATGTCAGACATTTACCAGTAATCTTTAGCTTAAATAATTTTCTCCTAAACTATTAAATACAAACTTGAACCAGTTAATATTTGAAAGCCATAGTCTCATACCTGCACATTCCTTTTAATTTCAGGAAAGTGTGCAATAGTGGTAAGCTAATTAAATTTGGAGTCAGAGGGCATAACTTCAAGTTTACACTGTTATGCATTGGATCTATTCATTTTACCACTGAGTCTTAGTTTCTCCATCCATGAATTAACTACACTAAAAACCCCTATTTCATAAAATCTACATGATTGACAATATCACTCAACCAGTTGCTCTAGTTCAAAATTCAAAAATCTTTTAAAACTTTCTCTCATTTTTTGTAGAGTTTTCAAGCTTTTTTTTAATTTTTATTAATGCACCACTCTTAATCTCTTTTTGTTGTTATTGTTACTATGTAGTTTAGATGCTTACATCTCTTTTATGTACTTTTGCAATGTTTTCATAACTGGCCTCCCTGGCTTTTTTCCCCCTCTTCTTTCCAATCCAATCCCCATGCTGTTACACATTTTTCTAAAATGCAAATAAATCATACTACTTCATTGCTGAAAACCCTCTAGTGACCTTGCTTAAGGGTCAGGTCCAAACTTCATGGCTTGACACACAAGTCCCCTCATTATCTGACCCTTCCTACTCATTTCTTGCTACTCTCCTACATGCCTCCATTGCTGTAGCTAAACTGAGCTGCTTGCCTTTAATAACACACCCTGCATGCTAGTGAACTCGTGTCTTTAAACATATTCCTCCTCTGCTTGGAATGTCCTTCCCTTTGAAGAGTTTTTATATTTTGCATGAAGGCATCACAATGTCTAAATATGAACCTACCTGACAGGTATTGTACAAGTAGGAAAGGGCCATGTCTCATAGTTCTTTTATTTTTTCCTTTTTCATAGTTCTTTTGATTCTTCAATAATAAGCAAATAGGTACAGATAGACACTCAATGAATTGGTGAATGAGAAGTATTTACTGAATAATACAAAGCAATCTCAAACTTCCTTAGGAACTAAATTCATAATATGTTATAAATGCAATTTTAGGGCTTTATCACTGATTCTATAAATTTCAGATTTTTAATTACAAAAAAAAAATTTTTAGAACTTAAGAAAAAGTACATTACCTAGATACACTTTCAAATATTAAAACTCAGAAATGAGTAAATGCAGAATCTAAGTCACATGTGATAAAGTATCATTGGCTCTCAAATGAACAAGGTATCTTAGGAAGTATGGTATCATTGCTTTATGAACGCATTTAGGGCTCAAATATGTGCATTTTGAAAATTATCTCAAAAAAGTGGAACTTACGTCCTGTAATTATGGCTTTAATGCATTTTAGGAAATGCCTTTCCAGAACATCTGAGCAAATTCCTATGACTTGATATTCAATTGTTGACTTCAGTTAGAGATAGTCTACAGTCATGCCCCTCCCACCCCCATAATTGCTATTAGTAAATCCAATTGTCTTCCTTCATTTATTCAACTACACATAGAGAACCACAATGATTCAGACATAATTCTAGGTCATTGATTCCCAAGAAGTACTGTGCCTATCCACCTGGGGGGACATGCTGCGCCTTCTAGAGGTACATGAAAAATAATCAGTAATGGCAAAAAACAACAACAACAAGTAAACAAATGTAAAACGTTAGTAATAGAACAATAAATATTAAGGTTGAATCATTGTTAATGGGAGACACTTTAAAATTAGATCACATTAGTGAATGATGATTAGTGAGGGCATGGCTATAAACCCTTCCCACAATTTCAAAACAATCCATTTGCACTTTTCTAGAACATATAAATACATCCGTAGGCAGACTGTTTGATCAGTTTAGTTATTGACTGAGTAAAAGTAAGTGCATTTTCTTTACCTCATTTCTACTATTTTATATTAAGATAGGTACTGAACAAAAGTGTCAGTACTTCAAAACAGCTGTTTTAAAAACAAGGGGTACAAGTTATAGAAATGAGTTTAAACGGAATACACAAGTGGAAAAAGGTTGGAAACCACTGTTTTCATTTAGAAAAATGTGTCTGTAGCAGCATGTGGATTGGATTGAGAAAAAGAGGTAGAACCAAAGGAAGGGAAGCCAGTTATGAAGTTTTTGTAGAATCCAGGTGCTTGAGATACAAGAGTGAACAAAACAGACTAAGTCTCTGATTTCATGGCACTTACCTTCCTTCTGATGAGGAGAAGCAAATATGTAATAAACAAATAAATGTAGTACAGTTATAAGTAATTTGGAAGCAAGTATAAGAAGTTAAGGGGACAGAGCGTGAACGGGAGGAGACTCCTATTTTACCTGGTAGTAGTCAGTGAAGACATCTTTTGAAAGTGACATCTGAGTACAGAACTATATGAATTCAGGAAGTCGTCCGATAGCCCTCAGGAAGGAGAGGCACAGGCAAAAGAAATAGTAAGTACAAAAGTCCTGGGGTAAGAAATTGTTTGGTAGCCTATAAACAAGAGAAAGAATGGATCCCAAAATAATGGTAACATATGGTTCACATCATAGGAGGTGCACATTTACATTTAAAATAATGGAAAATAATTTCTGGCTGAGGAGATCTTTGTGGTAGTTTTCAGTAGGTAGAAATGATGATTTAGATAGCCTAAGATAAATCATTATAATTGTCCTTGGAGACTAGTAAGTTATATATATATATTTTTAGAAAAAATAGAGACAGGAAGAGAAGTAACATGCTAGAAAGCTGAATAAAGATGTGGGGAATTGATTGTATGTTGAATTTGAATCCTCGAATAAGAAGTTTGTATTATTTCATGATAGGCCATGCTATACGGACTATGGCATAAAGAGGCAGTTTGTGGACAAACCAGATTTGGAGACCAGGTGGATGTAGCAAAATAGATACTATATACTACCAAACTATGGTGGTAATCTTATAAGTCAGGATCTGTCTTTTCTGTAATAATAAAATTTATATCTTTTGTCCAGGTTATAATAAAACACTGCCAGGAAGCTGTTCAGGTAGTACACGTGGCAAATGCCATAACTTGGCCGACTGTTCAGTTCTTTTTTCTCTTTCACATCTGAAATGTAAACTCTGCTCCCACAAACTCTCTCTCTCAGAATATTATTTACATGTAACCCATTCTAAGTAAAACACATATAATTTATGAGGGTGGTTGCAGGAAAATTTAAACTAAATGTAACATTTTATTAATTCTTTTTCTTCTGGATCCCCTTGGAAAAGAAAATAAAGTGCTGATCTCTTGCTATGAGTCTTTGGGATTATCCAAAGAATGAATAATACCCTTTCTTTTTCTTTACTTTAGGAGAACATGCCATTTAATTTTCTTTATGTATGTGATTATTGGGTGAAAAGTCTTCCCACTTAATGACTTTCTAGACTGAAAGCCAACTGAGTCACCTACATACTACTATATTGAGGTGTGTGAAAATATAATATATAATAATATTTACCCTCAAGCCTAAATTCCTTTTCTAATATTTTAATTTCTATTTCTGGTGGGGAAAAATTATCATCACAACAATTAGGTAGTACACAGTACTTACAGAATTGATTTCACTACTCTTTTAGTGATTTTTTCTTTCCATTCCCACTTACTAAATTGGCTCTTTTAAGCCACTATTTTCAGAAAATCCTAATACTTTACATATATGTTATATTAAGGTCTTCCAAATATGATTAGTAGTATTTGGGCAAATTACACAGCGTTTTTATTTGTATTTGACTTTAACAGAGTTCCAATATTCATTCCAAACGATATCGAACATGGTAAAAGGGAATAAACTTGATCATGGTTAATATTACAACCCACAAGACTACATGATTTGCAATATAAATTGACTCCAATATCATTATTGATGCTTTCATCACCTATTCATATGTTTAATCTTTTCTATTTCATCATCCACCTTTAATGTGATCCCTTACATCAGTTAATAGAAGACAAACTACCTTAAGAAAAAAGAGAAGTCAGGTAGGGCCTAGGATTACTCTTAAGTCACTAATAACTTTCATGTTATAATTACCATGTATGCAATCAAATTTCACTATCAGTTTTACACTAAGCCCAAATGTCACTACATTTACTAATGTTTGAATCAGAAGACTAAACACATTATATAGATACTAAACGTTGAGTGAACACTAAAATATTACTTACTCATGTGCTAAGTGCTTTACATGCATTGTTTTGGATAATCCTCACAACATTCGTATTAAGCAGATACTATTATTATCTCCATTTTGTAGAGATAAAATTTGAGGTTTAGGGAGTTTTAAGTAACATGTGCCAGTCAACAACAAATTAAGTGCCGATCCACATTTCAAAGTCAGACACTCTGATTACAGACTTCCAATTCTTAACTGACCAACAACAAAAGAAGAAAAATAATATATAGCTTCTTTTCATTTGCTTTTAGGATCACTTGGTATGGGATGAGTTCATTTCTCTCAGGGGATTTGATTGGGAAATTGGAGATAACTGGGCAAGAGAAGTTTGGCTCATTTGCCTATATTTACAAATTGTGATACATTTCTTGGGCTTTTAGTAAGACTGACTTAAAAATGAGATAATAATGTCCAGCTGATATAGTGTAGCTATGAAAGAATAGCAAAAAGAACACAATAAAAACTATTTAAAGTTAATTACATACTATAAATACCAACTATTAGAAATGTAAAGCATTCATTTATGACCTTTATGATTCTGATATTGACCTCAGGGTATTCATTTAGAAAATGGTACCCACAGCTTTGGGACACAAGAGGGTATACAAAACTTTACAATACGTAAATTAAAATGGCCAACTTTGTGAAATCATTCTTATTTTCTTTCTAAAAGTTTGATTTTTGTAGTTGTCATAATGATTCCCTATATTAGCCTTCCTTAATTGTGTATGTAGTCTCATGAAAGTTGAAAGAATTCACTTAAGCACTTTTATGATATTAAAATATACTTATTTATCATCTTTTCTAGGAAATTCCAGAGAATTCTAAAAATTCTGGAGAACTTTCACAGGATTTAGAATTTAGGCAAACATGGGCAAAATACAGCTGTCATCAAGAATCAGATATAGTAGACACTCCTTATCCGTGGTTTCATTTTTCTTGGCTTCAGTTACCCTCTGTTCATTGCGATACGAATATATTAAAAGAAAAATTCTAGAAATAGACAATTTAAAGTTTTAAACTGCTAGCTGTTCTGAGTTGTTTGATGAAATCTCACACTGTCCTGCTTTTTCCCACCATGACATGATTCATCCCTTTGTCCACCTTCTCCATGTTCTGTATGCTACCCACCCATTAATCACGTAGTAGCCATTTAGTTGTTTACTAGGTTGACTGTTGCAGTATCACAGTGCTTGTATTCAAGTAACCCTTATTTTACTTAATAATAGTTCCAAAGTGCAAGAGTAGTGATGTTGACAATTCAGATATGCCAGAGAGAAGCCATGAAGTGGTTCATTTAAGTAAAACTGTGAGTACAGTGCATTACAATTTTTGAGACAGAGACCACATTCAAACAACATTTATTATAGTAGACTGTTATAATTGTACTCTTTTTATTAGAAGTTATTATTAATCACTTACACAGCCTAATTTATAAATCAAACTTTATCATAGGCATATACTCATAGGAAAAAAACATATAGGCTTTGGTACTATCTTTGTTCTAAGGCATCCACTGGGAGTCTTGGACCATGACTCCTAAGAATAATGGGGTACTATTGTACCTGTTTTAGCTGAGTAAGTTTCACTCTCCTGGGAGTAATATTGAAACTATTTGTCAATTCACCACCTAAAGCTTACTTTATAAAAAGGAAAAATGAGAAAATAGACTGAATTTTAAAGATTTATTTTATTGCTTTTGACAGACAGAGACAGAGAGAAGAGGGAGGGCCCAGAGCAGTCTTCACAGTTGCATATCATCAGTTTTTGACATGATTTCGTTTCACACAGGTGAGCAGGGCCGCTCAGGGTGAGAGCTGGGCTGGGGGCCTCCCACATGGGAAGAACACCCCAGTTCAGCATATGGGTCTACACAGGCTGGGGCCAGGATTTGATCCTCGGTCCTGGGGGCTGCAAAGCAAGCAGTTAACCCGCCGAACCATCCTGGCTTCCCCTAAACTGAATTTTAAAACCATATTAGGAAAATGTGCTACTAAATTCCTTTGAAGAAGAAAGAATGTGTCATATTTCAGATTGGTTTGAAAAATCAGATCACATATATTGGGACCTTAGGTTTTTTAAAATATTGTTATTAATTAATAAAGAGTGTCACTTAAGGACAACTGTATTCAAAGTGTTGGTTATTTTAAAATTCTTTGCTTTTTCTGAAATTTAACACATTAAAGCATTCACACGATTCAGAAATAGGAAGCAAGTGCTTAAGAAAAAACAACAACACTTTTCTAGACTGTCACTAGCGATTTCCTACTGGTGGATTTTTGGTTGTTGTTTTGATAAATACACATTGCAATCTATTAATTGTTCTGTTGGCAAGGCCCTGTCCCCCAACTCACATTTAAAGATTCTCAAAGAGAAGCTGGTAGGTGGTGGGTAGGTGCAAACAACGTGGTATAGTGAGTCACACCTGCCAGAAAAGCCAACACTTATTAGCTATGATGAATTTTTAAAAATCATCCATCCAGGGGCAGAAAACGTGGGTGCAGCCGGGGTGGGGTGGTGGTGGTGGTGGGGAGGCCCAAGGCAGTGTGGCCTTGCCTTTACACTGCTCCCACTGACGGGACAATTCGGGGCTTTATTCTGCCTCTAGCTGGTGGAATCGGAAAGTGAGGGGCGGGGAGTTTGGCAAAAGATCTATCAAGAGAAAAAACAAAAAAACTGCAGCGGCACAGTCGAAGGCTGTTGCCTCCAACTCCGCGCTCTCAGCCGCCGAGGCGAAAACGCTTGGAAGGGGAGCACCGTGACTCCGAGGACAGAGAAACTCACTGCGTCCGAGGCCTCGCAGCTCCGCGGCCGCGCCAGTTCACACGCGCTCCGCCGAGTGGTTAGAAGAACAGCACACGTGACGCCCGAGGCCCTTCTCCCCTCCTGCCTCCCTGGGGGCTGCGGGCTCGGCGGGCGGAGGTTGCTCGGTCGCCACGAGCTGGGAGGGAGGAGAGCCGAACTTGTAAAAGGAGGGACCACCGCCAGCCTCCAGTCTGCCACCCGGGACCCGCGCCCCCGGAAAGCCCACCCTTGCTGCGATCGCCGCCCCGGCCCCGGGGGTGGGGGTGTGCGGGGGAGAGCACGCTGTTCCAGAAGCCCGGCCAGCAGGGGTGGCAAGGGAGGAGATCGTGGCTCTGAGGGGGCAGGACGGGGTCTGAAGAATGGGTGTCTAGCTTGATTCAGACCCCTGCGCCTGGCAACAGCACGGAGAGAGGAGGGAGAAGGCGAGGAGGTTGTGCTGTGTGTGCGCGCGCGCGCGCGCGTGTCTACAGGTAGCAGTGGTGGCGGCGGCGGGGACCGGAGCAAGGGACGCCTCTGCAGCCACCTCCCCGCCCGTGATTTTCGGAGGCGATTGCTCACTTAGCTGACGGATCTGTACCCTCGGGAGATCTTCTCACCCTCTCCATTGCCACGCGTCTTAGTCGTCTTACAGTTTCCACTGTGTGTTTTGGGTATTTTATTTTTAATTTTTTTCTTCTCTCTCTAAATCTCGGGGATTCTGCAGATTGAAGCAGGTGGCTCCTGATCCGAAATCTTTGGATACATTTGGCTTGCCAAGTTTTTTTTCCCCCCTCTCTTCCCCGTCCCCTCCGTCTTTCAGAGGCATCTGTGGTGTTTTTCTTTTTGGATTTCTATGCAGAAAACGAATATATGTTTCTATACCGACTGCATAATCTATAAATACATATATGCGTGCCCAAGCACTTGGTTTTCGTCTTTCAACCCGACACAGCGGAATGTTTTGGAGCTATGGATAATGAGAACAGTATTAACATTCTTTTGAGCCTGTTTTTTTAAAAAAGGGAGGGAGCGTGAAGAATTGTTTAACATTCGGCCATCGTTTGGCTGCACACTAAGCACCTCGAAGTATTTATGGTTGCAGATCAGGTGCAAACGGGGCTTAGAAAGGTAAGGGAGCTTCCTGCGTCCTCCGAGCTCCGGCGTTTGTCTGTATCCCGGGGATTGCGGAGAACTTCCGTCTCCCCGCCTCTCCTCTCCTTTTCCGCTGTCCACCCACCCAGCCTCGCGCTCTCTCCTCTGTGCCTTTAACCCTTTTGCAATTCCGATGGGTGTGTGTGTGGCTTGCGGGGGAGGTGTGTGTGTGTGTGTGTGTGTGTGGGGGGGGGGGGTTGGTGTTCAATTTTCTAAGAGTTGTTTCTTTTTTCCCAGCCGAGTAACTGAGTTTCCCAATCCCCCGTGAGCCGTTTTAGGAAACTCATTTATGTGTGTGTGTGTGTGAAAATAATGCAACCTAGACAGCTGTTTTAAACATCGGTTGGTGCCAACCCCTCACCTCTATCCTCTGGTGAAAATAAAAGCAGTGAAAAAATGAACTTTAATGAACTGGGTGGTTTCTTCAGCACTGCGGTTCGGTGAACTTCCCAAACGCTTATTTTCATTTAAAACCAAACTGATAGCTTAGAAGGAGTCCACTGTGGAGGAAATTTAGCCTCCGGGTCTGCATAAAGCCGATTCATTTTACTTAGAGGGTCATTAACCAGAGTTGAGCGAGATGGAGCTGAAACACTACACTGATACTTAATTCTTTTTTAAAGCCACCCTGGACCCAATGACCAGTCCCTGTTTAAATCCTGGTTTAGGGGATGCGTTTTCAGACTCGACCTTTAGGGGAGAAGTGGGAACTTGCCCTTATGTTTTCGTCTTTCCCTTAATTCTCCTTCCTCCTCCGTTCCCCATCCCTCGCCCTGGAGGTTCGCATATTGGCAGTTTTGCCCCCCACCCCCGGTGGGTGTTCTCTGCTGTTCTCCACTCCTGCCCCCTCTGTCCTCTCTCCATTGGCGCTTTCAGAGCAGATACATTTTTTCTCTTCGTGGGCTCCTTCTCCCGCCTCTCCCACCCCGCCCCCAGCGCCCCCACCTGCCCCGGCTGTCCTCGCCCCGCCTCCCGTCTCCCCGACGCCTGGACCCTTCCCTCCCTAGTCCGGGCCTGCGGGCGGGGGGCGGCGTGTCTGTGCTCGGGGGACCCGGCGGCCGCCCCCGAGCGAGCAGAGCTGCCGCGAGGAGAGACCGTGGGAAAGGCGAGCCGGCTACCGGGACAGGAGGCCAGGAGAGCCCATCCGAGCCGGAGAGACCCGGAGAAAAGGGAGAAAGCAGGTGAGGCGCGCACGCTGCCCGAGCTCCGGCGGATGAGTGCAGTCGCCTCCAACGCCTTAGCGCGGCGCCCCAGTCACTTACTGCAGCTTTTAACCCTAGAACTGTGCCCAGGTACCACCGAGACCAAGAGCCGAACCATCGGCAGAGAGGTACCAGGGCAATAAGGAAAAGAGAGCGCGGGGAGGGTTTCCTGGGACGTGCGGAGGCTGAGCAGATGGAGGAACAATACCGCCTCTACAAAACCCTTGCCTGCAGCCCGGGCGGAGAGCAGACGCGCTGCCTTTAGCCCGCTGCTCCCACCCTGGTCCGCTGGCTAGTTCAGGGGGTGGTTCCGCCTCTTAGTTTGACTGGGATAAGAAAGTTGCTCTTGCCCACATTTCCTGCGAAGTATTTTTCAGATCAGCTTGGTTGAAGTCAAGATGTCACCCTGTAGATACCCTGGGATGAGCAGCGGCTAGGTTATTCATTATTGGGCAATAAACCCCCCTGGGAAGAAAAGGTAGTCCAAACATTTAAAACGTTCTCCACTGGTTCCTGACCTGCCAGCGAAATGCTTTGTGAGTGGAAATGAAAAAACACCTGCAGTGGATTTAAAATGATTTAGGTTGAGATTTTTGAATTGGAAATAATTTATTCCAGAGGAGGGTGTTAGTGTCTTATAGAACTGCGAAAAGTTATGTGTTAAAAATTTGATTCATTTGTGATTATTTTAAATCGTGAGCAGTTGGCCTCCACAAAGACATTATACCATTTCTTTTTTCATTTCTGGTACCATAGTGATACATGTAGGATTTAGGAAATATGAATTCAGATAGCTAGGTAACCCTGTATCGATTACTCTGCATTTTCACAGGTACTTAATACATTAATTTTTCTTCTTTTTCTATACTGAAACTACAGTAGACTAATTTAGCTTAAATAAGTTTTCATTCTATGTATGACAATTACAGGGTCATAATATTTCTCAAAAATGATTGTGCTTAATTATAAATAGGATCATAGATATAAAAATATCACTGGACAAAGGTATGGACACATGTGTTTCAGTGTAAAACCAATAAAATGCCTTGGCATTTCAATAATCCATTACACTTAGCAGAACACTAGCTTTTTGAAATGAGCTGAGAAGCAAGGGCCATGCATGTATTTAAAATATTAAATGTTAAGTACAAAAACATTGTTTACTGTGCCCTTGGCAGAGCATGAATCTAAGTCTATCTGCACTGCTGAGTGATTGAGTGATTCACAGAGAAAGTGGAAGTTAATCATTACTCAGTCCTTCTGATTACATGGTTTGATTAAAGGAGGTAACTGTTTTCTGTAAGCCTGCTTTTCTACAGTGAGTCTTTCCAATCCTCTTAATGTGAGAAGGAATTGAGGGAGTCATTCTTTCAACAGACTATATATACTACAGTTCCTGCAGTGTAGGGTAAAGAAAGCCCTCGTTAGCTCCCGTCCTTTACGTAGCCTCCCTCCTTCCACCCCCAAAGTACTTTCTGTCAATCTTTATTCCCTCAGAGGGGTTTCATCTTATGAAAATTTCCTTTTATATTTAAATATAACATGTTTTTAGAGATGAATGTCTGGATTGTTTTGAAATTGAAGATGGAATATAAACTCACAGAAGATAGGCTGAGAGCTCCATTTGCTGCAGGTAGAGTAAAGGCTCGGTGACTGCCTGGCTGGGTGACTTTCCTGACTTTCTAAAGACTTCTAACCCTGAACTTCTCATATTTTCTTCCACGTTTATTATTTCACATGGTTATGCACTGGTAGAATCTTCCCTCAAATTTCCTTAAATTAGTTATTTAGGATTTTTAAAAAGGATAATTAAATAACTTTAACTGGGGGATACAGATATAAATCCAAGCTCTCAGAGTTAAATTTTTTGCCTACATGTATTTTAATGTTATTGACAACTTTTTTTTTTTTTGGGGGGGGCAATATTAATACATATTTAGGTATGACTGATAATACTTCTTTAGATTTTCATGTGTTGAAACAAATAATTAAAATATATATATATATATACATTTTTTTTTAGCAAAGCACAGTAATAGTTTATTTCTAGAATTTTTTTTTGTTTCTACACAAAGGAATAATTTTATGAATTACCTAACAAATACCAATTTGTAGTTTTTGTAAGGAAAAAACAATTGGAAATTACAGTAAAATTTAATAGCTTAACATTCAACAGTACAGTTTTGCCACATTTTAAAGTATTCTGAAGTGAAATTTGATGTCTGTTTCCATATTATTAAATTATAAATGGATGATTTCTATTTGAATTTCTATGATTCCTCAGTTATATTTTAATTATTTGTAAGTGGAATTACCCAAGTCCAGATCACCAAACTTTAATTTTATTTCTAAAACACAGGACTGGCCTTGAAGATCTCTTATTAACAATAAAAATGGCCAATGGTTCCTTCCAGTTTGAAAGCTAAAATCCGGAACACTGATGGCATTCAACTCTTTTCACAATTTACTTGCCAACTTTACTGTTTAGATTAAAACATCTTCCATGTGGAACTCTTCCCTAATTTACCCATTGGTCCATTCACAAGACTCTTTCTTACTATTTCCTCCAATATTGCTTCATGGGTTACATTCTACTACCCTCCCCACTGCCCCACTCCTACACAAATCATAGGAGAAGAGAACATTTTGTTTCCTTAAAATGTTCTTTTGTCCATCACCCAGCTTTTTTCCTTTAGCCTTACTCTGAGCTCCTACAACAACACATTATTTATACCAGGAGTGGTCCACCTTGCACACTTCCTGGATGGGTGGCTCTCCTTACTGGGTAGTAAGTTCCCAGAGGTCAACAACTAGATCTGGGTTATCATTTCATTCAGAATGCTTTACCCCATGTCTGAACATAATGTAGACCATAAATGAATAATAAATGTATGATTAGAAATACACTTGGCTCTGAGGCAATAGGAAGCCTACCTAACAGTGGATTAAACAAATAAGGGTATATTTATCTCACATAAAAAACTTAGGACAAGACAGTTCCTTAAACATTTAGTCAAGAAATTAGGCTTCTTTTATTATCTTGGTACTTCCTGCTCATGGTTGTAAGATTGTTGCTGTGCTTCTGGCATTAAGTCTGACTTCTAGGCTATAAAAAAATAACAGAGTATATTAGGTCAAGATTTTTCAACTTTAGTACTACCATCATATTGGGCCATATAAGTCTTTGTCTTTATCTTTGTTGTGGAGGAGTATCCTGTAACATTGGAGGATGTTTAGCAACATCCCTGGCCTGGCCTTGCCTCCACTCACTAGATGCCAATAGCATACCCCACTCACTCATCCAAGAATGACAACCAAGAATATTCCAGACATTGCCAAATGTCTGTCAGAGTTAAAATCATGCGTGACTGACAACAGTTACTCCATAGTCAGAAGGAACGCAATTCCCAGTTTCTTACTCATTCTTTTTCTTTGCATTGCTGTAGTGGTGAAGATCTGTTGGTACCGGTATTTTTTTTTAAATTTTATTGTTTTTGACAGAGACAGAGAAAATGGGGGAGGGTCCAGAGCAGTCTCCATAGTTGCATGTTCTAAGTTTGCAGCATGGTTTCCTTCCACACAGAGATGGGCAGGGGCTGCGCAGGGTAGGAACTGGGCTGGGGGCCTCCGCATCCGAGGCATGCCCCCTGGAGCCAGGGACTCAATGGGAGGAGGATAAGAACTGAACTGGGAGCCGCCCACATGGGAAGCACACCCCAGTGCAGCATATGCATGTTCATGGGCTGCGCCAGGGTTCTATCCTTGGTCCCTGGGGCTGCAAAGCAAGCACTTAACCTGCTGAACCATGCCAACCTCCCCCTGTTTTTTTTTTTTTATTGATAAATGGTAGAGAACTCTATGCAATTATTACAAAGAAATAAGGAAAGGAAAGGAAAGGGAAGGAAGGGAAAGCAAAGTGAGGAAGAGGGGAAGGGAGGGGAAAGAATGATAGGAAAGGACCAAATAAACTTTTATCTTGAGGATTTTGTCTTTATTTATGATGTGGACATTCTCCCCGTAGACTTCCATTCTTATATCACTTCTAGAACTCTGTCAGATGGTCAATTCTACCTAGCTGGAAAATATATTTCTGGTGTTGCATACCAGTACCTTGGAGAAAATCAGAATCTGTGAAAAAAGAAGGGGAAATGGATTTGCATTCAAATGGATTTGAAAACCAGAAGTGCTTGCCAGATGACAAAATAAATTAATATTAATGTATAAAATTTACCTAAGTACTTTAAAAAGGAGAAAAAGTAAACCGCCATAAGAGGAAGTAGATAGAACTTTTTTATACACTAAATATTGATTAAAAATAAAACAACTTATGATAGTAATGTGTTTTTTTAACTTAGTGCAGAATGGAGGCATTTTGCTCTAATTTTTTTTTTGTCAGCACCCCATTTCCTCTGGTCTCTTGAATAAAGCAGTCAAGTTTGCTGTTCATACTTGCAAATTAGATGGTGGTCAGTCATGAGCAGTGTTGTCAAAAGAGATAAAAATGAAGGTCTATTATTTTAATACTCCTTTCTAATGCTCATATTTAGAAAGATAGCACATGCTAGTAATGACATTAGGTAAAATAATGGTTCCTTGTACAGATGTTAGCATGGGCTATAATAACTTTAAATTAGGTTGCTTAACTATGTACCTCAGTGTGGTGAAATAATACTATTGGATACCATTATAGGAATTAATTCTACTTTACAAAGATACAAGGGCTACCTGAAAAGTATCCAGCCATGTAATATGAAAAATATGAGGCATTTATGGCTGGTTATTTTCTGGAGAGCCCTCATATATAAACATTGCTGTGATAGCCAATATTCTTGTCTGATTGATTACAAAGATTTTCTTTTTAATTTCTTACCCTTGTCTTTCATTCTCTATGAGTGTGTTGTATGCCAATTTTGTTCTGTTCTGTTTAGAATATAGATATGTAAAATATGCTGTCTATGAAGAAACTTTTGCTTGCAAATAACGGAATACCTATTTACAACCCTAAATAGGAAAGACTTTCATTATCTTACAGAACAAGGATTCTGCAGGTATGCTGGCCCAGGTTTAGCTAACTCAGCAGTTCAAGGATGTCACAGCTCTAAGATAGCTTTGCTAAAATACTCTTGGCTCCCCATCTTGAAAAGAAGATAAACAATATTACTGGCTACCACAGAGTCAAACATCATCTCTTCAAATAGTCCTACTCAAAACCAAAAGAAGAGAGGCAGTCTTTTTTTTTTGCATGGAAGGGAGAAGAAAATTTTTCCAGAAGCTATCAGCAGAGTTTCCTTTAGGTGACACATCCTAAGACACATCCTACTCCTAAACTAATCAATGGCAAGAAGAAAATGCATTGCATGATTGGTTTTGATCAATCACGATCCTTCCTCTGGGCTGGAAGAAGGGTCTGCTTTTTCTCTGGACATAGCAATATCATATTCTACAAAATTAGAGCTCTTGTCAACTGGAAGGAAGGAGGCAATGGCTATATAACCTAAGGGTATCTGATAGGGTATGCCATAAACATCATATCCTTTCCTCAAATATCTTATAATATGGAATGCCTATATTAGAATTAAATGCACGCACACAAGAATGAAATGGTCTTTGAAGCCATGGACCTAAACTGTATATATAATCTAGGCTGTATGCTTCTGATGTAGAATGATTGCTTTCATGATGTTTCAGAGATTTTTTTTTAAATGCCTAGAAAGTCAGAAAATGTAGAAATGGGTTTGTGACAGAATAATTATGAACACTAAATTATGCTATATTACATGTTGAAATCCAAAATTCTACCTTTTCAACTTACAACTACATCATGTAACAACCAGAGTTAAACCAGAACATGTCCTCATTACTAAATAGATCATATGTGCTTGTCACATGAGCTTATGATTATAATTCAGGAATAATGTAAGAAATGGCTGAACCCTTTTGCCAATTTTGATCATGAAGAAGAACTTGATATTGCTTATGCCCAAATTAAAAAGACCTCTCTACTTTTGATCATAGTTTACTTGGAGGATCTAGGGAAAGGATCTGATTTTTAGCTCATAAGCCAGTGAGTATCTATCTTCACTCATTTAATATTGTCATTTTCTTTATAAAACAAGGAAAGATTTATTTTCATTCTTTTGTTTGACTTCATGGTAGCACAGAGCCAATTTTGTGCTCAATTGAAAAAGGGGTCCTTAATCACCTCCTTTTACTATGCTTCATTATTTAACTTTATTTTTTAACCTAAAATTTGCTTCAGTTTGATTGGTATTTGGTATTTTTATCATAAACTGCTTTATATTATTTTTGGAAGGAGGAGGAATGTATACCGGTATGTACATTTACATATGCATGTACAAATGAATGCTGTCATACATTGCTCAATAAATGTTATTTTCCTGAATGAATATAAGTTCAGAAATTAGCCAATATTGTATGCAATAAACTGCTGACTTATGCTCCCATCAACATGCTCAATGGGATTCCAAGGAAATTGGGTACCAGCGTACTTGAGTCATTTTGATGGAGATACATGGTTTAATTTGCAGATAGATGGGAAACTAAGGCAGGGAAGGTAGGGGCAGTTTAAATTGGTTGAATTCATTATACATATTTTGTTCTGTGATCAGATAGCAATTAGTTTTCAGTTTTTTTCCTCTCTAGCTTTAGAATTTTAGTAATCTACCTAATAACTCTTTAATCAATATAAAGAAGCAAATAAACTTTAACACCACAGTTCTCTCTGTTTCAAAGCAAATTTTGTGATGGTCATTGTCTATTTCATTGGTTTACTATCAGCATTTTAGAACACATTTTCAGAGTGTCTCATCTTTCCATCTATCCAGTGCTCTTATTTTGGGCTTCATGCCTGAAGCTGCGCCACAGACACCACCTTTGACCAAAGATCATCGCCTCCAGGGCAACTGATTTCTGAATCAAACTTAAAATGATAATTTGTAGCTCCATCTGTGTTTAGGGTCAGAAACAGATGCTTCTCTTTTGTTTTGATAAAAGGTATAGTTGAAAGTGGAAACATAGTGAGATTGGGTTTTAAATAGGCCCTCATTTTAGTGGTCCTCATTCTTGTATTAAGTGAAGACTGTGAGGGAATATGTTTTCTGAGTAGCTCTCTGAACTGTCATCTGTACCTGGGTGGTATCTTGTACTTCAGCAAATATATTGTGAAATAATTATGCTTCACAGTATTGACCCTGGGTGTTGCAAGTTTCTAAAGCCTCTTTTAGGGAGTAAAATGTTTAATTATATATATTAAGACTCTATATTTACCTGCATACTAATGAACCACTGATTACACGATGCATCATTATTTTATGTGCACTATGGAAAGAAGAAAAACCTGAAATCATATTATATACAAAATGCTTTTTACCATTTAGAATTTTAATTTTACCCTTTTATAACAAGCCATTTAGACTTACAAGTATAGATTTTTATAATATATCAATTTTACAGATGTACAAAAAGTATAATATTAATAAACACATTGGTCTAAGAATTCAAAACAACTTTGTCCTATTCAGGGTTTCACTCTTCTGAATTAAAAAAATTTTTTTTTTATTATAGCCATTCATATTTAAATTTTCTGGACAGTAGTCTGTGTGTGTTGGTGATGCACCATTTCTTAAGAGAGCTCCATGACTTTCTTCAGGATTTCATTCCAAGCAGCTGATAGCTTCCGAAAGATTTGTTGCAGGTATTTTATTGATTTTACTAGAATGTAACAGTTGAAGATTCTCGGACAATAATCAGATTTTAAATTTCTTTCTTAAATTGTGTTGAAATGTCAGAAGTGGTGGTTGTCTCATCAAGGTAATAGGAATACAACCAATTTTTCCATAAAAAGTCAGTGGCAACCATGCCTCCACTATTGCTTGGCTATAAGGAATTATAAAATGCATCTGGATTTTAGAGATGTTAAATGTTATAAAAAAAGGTTTATCCGAGTCAATGATATGTCATCTTTAATGATACACATATCCTCATTTTTTAAAAAAAGCTAATACAATAATGGTTATTATATAACCAATCATTTAAATCAGTCTTGTCCAATGTGCATGTAGTCCAGGATGGCTTTGAATATGACCCAACAAAAATATGTAAACTTCCTTAAAACATTATGACTTTTTTTTTTTTAAGTACATCAGCTATCATTAGTGATAGTTTAGGGGTGGCCCAAGACAATTCTTCCAAAGTGACCCAGGGAAGCCAAAAGTTTGGATACCTCTGATTTAAATTAATCTCTAAACATTTGTATAAGAGAGATGACTACATATTTCTTAGTCTGATTAAAATCTAACTCTTCCCTTTTGTATACTCTACTCACCCTCCTTATTTGCGTATATTAAACATCATACCAATTGGATGATGGTGGGAGATAAAAAGCACAAGATCAGGAATCAAGAGACCTGTATTTATAGAACAGAGTCTTCTAATAACTATCCGTGTCATTTCCTGTAATTTACTTCATCTCTCTGGACCTCGGTTCCCATGTTTAAAATATATAGTTGGACTTGTCGATATTGTCTTTTGACTCTCAGAACTGTTTTGAATAAAGATAATCAGTAATAAACAATGTTTATAATACTATATATAAAAGCTGGTTTTATATAAATGTGTAAAAATAGAGATGTTACTTTAAATTTGGTAAGCTTAAAATATGTAATATGTTATATAGCTTTAAGATTTATTGTATGTTATATAGCTTTAAGGTTTTAACAGTTTTTTTGTGTGTGTTTTTTTTGAGGCTTACACATGCATATCTTATTTGTTCTTTCAAGACCTGTAAGCAATGTAGAAAGCTCAACAGAACAACGAAAATTTAGGATCCTTCTTTCAGTTATATAGGCTGATTACTGAACAAATCAATTCACATAAAGTATGCAAAAGTGGGAAGAGACAAGGAAAAATTTTATTTTTCAATAAGAATCAAGAAAACTTGCACAAAGAATTAATTATCACTATATGATATAAATGTTCTACCTAAAAAGAGAGTCATCAGTAAAAATCAATTGAAAATTGACAGATAAAAATGAAGTCACTTTTTTTATTATTATTATTCAACCACATACAGATGATTTAAAAAATATGTATAAAAGGAAGGGGAATCTTGGGTTGAATCAGTCAGATACTTCTGCTTGTGGTGTGTCTTGACAGTTCTTCCTGTGCATTCCCACAGACAACAGTATTTCTTCTCTGTATTGTATTTGAAAATTGCCACTGCTATTAAGTGGTCAGAAAGCTGGGTACTTACTTTCTGATGAATAACAAACTCTCCAGAGGTATAACACTGTCCTTTGTCTCATTGTAGCGCTAGTCATCACAAAGAAAACACTGTGTTCTCTCACCTACGTGTTTTGCCATAAAGTGAGTTTATTTAAAGAGTGTGAAGAAAACCCTTCCTTTTTTTATTTTTTGACTATATACTCTTGAAGCTCTCTTTTAATACAATTAATGTATAGAAATATGTGTTAGAAATATAATATTGCTACAAGTAAGTAAAAATCTATTAAATAATTAATTTAATTATTTTAATCTTCTACTTAGGTCACTTTGTCCGTAAGAAAAATATTCAAAATTATAGTATTTAAGATGGAGAATATTGTTAAAGGCTTAGAGTCTTAGACCACTAAATAGGGTATTGAGATTATATTCACATTGCAATCACAGTTTTATGACTAAAGGGAAAAATCACAATTTTTGACCTTATATGACCTGTAAAACAGACTGCAAAAAATTAATTCATTTAAAAATTTTTAAATAAATATCCAGTGACTTTGCTGATGAGAAGTGAAAAGGGTCATATGAGTTTTTAGACAATTACAGGTCAACCTCAGTTTTCAGGTGACAAAACTGAGGTTGAGATAAGACATGACTTGCTCAATTTATATAATGATAGAGCTTGGTCCTGAATATTCCAATCTTCAGGTAATGATTTATGCATCACTTACATACATGGCAGTAATACGTATATCAGCACCATATATGATATATACCTGTGGTTATAGAATTATTAGTTGAGAAGTCCAGGCAATAATTGCCAAAACTTATAAAGAACTAAATTTTGCTTTTAGTACGCTTAAGTGAAGAACATGCTATTTGAAGGAGATTGGGATATGAGTAAATGGAGCAGAGGGAGCAAAGCATTGCTTGAACAAAATAAATGGAAATGACCAAAGTGCACTTTGATAGATGACTGCATAAAATAACTGTGGTACAAATATTCAATGGAATATTACTTAGCTATAAGAAAAGATGAAATACTGCCATTTGCAACAACATAGATGGAACTAGTGATCATCATGGTAAGCAAAATAAGCCAGCCAGAAAAAGCTAAGAACCATATAACTTTACTCATATGTGGAATATAAACTTAGAAACAAAACCTAATGGACACAGCCAATAGTTTAGTGGTTACCTGAGTGTCGGAGGTGAGGGGGATGGGAGAGGAGGGAGGGGAAGCCAAATATATGGTGATGGAGAAAGAAAGCTGACTCTGGGTGGTAAACACATAATATAACACATAGACAAAGTACTATAGAACTGTACACCTGGAACCTATGTAATTTTTACTAACCAATGTCATCCCAAAATGTTTAACAAAAAACAAAACAACTGAAAAAAAATTAAGACTAGAGCATGTAGCAGAAGTAATTGGTTATTCCAAACTTTTTCAAAAGTAAAAGTAATAGATAAATAAAACAACCCACATTGAGAAATGCCCCTGGGGGAAAAAAAGGAGTGCTTATTGAAACTATACATCTCATTTTGTGTTAAGTAGTTTGGCTTAGGACCTTTGTAATCAGAAACATCAATTATATATTTTCTTTTAGATAAACAAACAGGTTCTCAGAAAAACTGGTTCATAATTAGTCATATCAGGGAAAAAATCATTTCTACCAGAAAACACATAAAATGATTAAAAATGGAAAATATAACTTTATCTGAGTTTTTCTACTAATATAAGTGGTTGATACCAAATCAATGAGATCATTTGATTGTTTGTCATCAAGTGAGGAGGTTCATCTTATCATCTCCTGCCTAGGTATTGTTCACTATCCTGGTCACTTCCAGAAAGTACCAGAATCATCCTGTCTCCCAAAATATATCTTCTTCCCCATCTTTCCTCTCAATATAGTGTTCCAGTCAATTCTTTTAGACCTGCTGGTTACAGGACACTTGTAATCAAAATGTCTTATTTGCTTAAGGGAGAAAGGCTCTAGTTGGTCCTCATCTCTCTTTCAACACCCAGTGATCATTCTCATCACTTAAAAACTTGTAACATTTTTTAAGGTCTAAGAGGTACAGTTTCAAGTGAGATATATCCCTCTATTTCTACTAAATTGCACATGAAATCAATATGTCCCTCCTGACTCTCCTTGAATCCACTCTCTGTAAAAATAGCTCATTTTGGGAATCGGTGGCTAGAATAACCAGCACCTGGGGAACAGAAGGAATCAGAAGAGCATAAGCATGTTTTCTATAGAACCTTATAACATGGCCATAACTTCTCATGAATTGGTTCATTGTGTCTCTGCCAATCAGAAATACACTGGGAATAGTCCTGGTATTAGATTTAGAACTCTAAAACTCTAAAGAAGTATGAGACTTCACAGTTCCACCTCTCCTTGCATGGTCCTCTCTCTACCATGCAACCATGGTGGGGAGTGGGGGAAATAAGAATGAGGTGGTGATGATATAGAGAAGAACAAGAAAAAAGCACAATCACTGGATGGAATTGTCTATGAAGGAGACACAGAGAATATACAGAGTATCTTTAAGTTTGAAATATCCTTTAAATTTGCTATATTCAGGACTATACATATCTTCTATTTATCTTCTATCTATCTGTCGATCAATCTATTGATCGATCTATTGATCTATCATCTATCTCCATCCATCCATCTATGTATCTGATTTAATTGAAAATTATAGGTGAGTTTCAGATATGAGAAATTATGAGAAGAAACAACTACTTTTCTTAGAAAAGTTATTTATATTTCAGATACTGTATAGATGAGAAAAGGGAAAGACACTAGGAAATGTGTTCTTGGTTACCAGGAAAATAAATCCAGAATACTGATTTCTTATCTTCTTGGGTACTATTTCTTTACCCTCATACCCATTCTTCTTGATTTCTGCAGCCTCGTCCATGGTTCCCTTTCTGTATCTAAAACCAGAACCCTAATTAAAAAATTTCCATTGCACCATGGGACTATTGCAAAAAAACTTCTAAAAATGAATATCAGTAGCCACTACTTTAGTATAAATATATTTGTATGAATTTGTCCTAGCCAATACGATATTTAGCTAAAAGGAATGAAATATAAAATAGACATGTATTGATGGGGAAGTCCAGGAAGATCAGTTTAAACTTTAAACCAGGATTATTGCCAGTGAATGAAGCCTCCTTTCCAGCCAGGTACTTAACAGAAGGAAGCTTTAAGACTCTGCAGGGGGGGGGAGGAGCGGGGGGGACAGTTGTGGGGGGAGGTGGGAGTGGGCACTAGATATAAGGTGATGGAAGGGGAACTGATGCTGAGTGATGGGTACATGATACGATGCATGAATGATGTGATGTGGACTTGTACATCTGTAAACTGTCTAATTGTTACCAACCAATGTAACCTCATCAAATTTAACAATAAATTAAAAAAAAAAAAAATTAAAAAAAAAAAAAAAAAAAAAAAAAAAAAAAAAAAAAAAATAAAAAAGACTCTGCAGGGAGATGAAGAGGCAATCCTTGGGGAGGGTAGAGGATTGAGGAACCAGCATGTGGAAAACTGATGATGTACAACTATGGAGACTGCTCTGGGCCCTCCCCCTTCTCTCTCCCTGTCTCTCTCTCTCTCTGTCAAAAACAATAAAATCTTAAAAAAAAAAAAAAAAAGATATGGAGTGTTCTATATTCCTTTGGCTAATGCAAGCAGAGATAGGCTGTTTTTATTTCACTAACACATGAAAGAAGGATAAAGCTTTTAGAAATGGTGAAATTGGCTGCTTTAAAAAAATTCAAGGACTCTATCAGCATTAGAATGTGAAAACATTTGAGTCATAGGCTTGCAAGGAGTTGAGTGTTTAATAGGCGCCTTTGTAAAATCTCCAAACTAAGCTGTATCATTTTCTATATGTGCTTAAATATCTTAATTACAAAGCAACTTTAATTATACTTAAAGTATGCCTCTTCAATCATGTTTTAATCACACTTGAAAAAAAATTAAATTTATCCCAAAGTTATTTTCTGCATTTCAATTCTGATTTTTAAACTGTGGCATATTTTGAACCAAAAAATTGCATTAAGTTAATGTTTATGCTTGCACATAATCCCACACTTTCAAGGCAACATTTAAAATATTCAGAAGAGCTTCACAAGAGGGAGTAGTTTAATTCTGTTGTTGACTCAGAGCCATTGTTCTTCACAGTTACAGCTCCACTGGCATAGGCTGCATATGGTCACTTGTTTTCTCAGTGTACAGAGTGATAATGCATTCACATTCTGGCTGTTGGTGGAGGCTGTGCTGTGCTGTGCTTTAGAGAAGTACGTCAGGAGAATGTGCTCCCTCTTGGGCAGAAAGGAAGACAAAATCAACATGGGAGAGCCTGTAGATTGCTTTAGACCAGGGGTGTCAAACTCAATTAAAACACGGGCCATTTGGTGCAACAGGCAAGATTCACGTGGGCCACATCACATTTACAAATGTCACTGGAACTGAGTCAGCGCATTTATACATGCCCACAGGCCCCCAGGAAAGGCCCTGGGCCCCGTGCATACTCTTCAGTAGTTAAAGGGTTAACGAGGGAATTGTGTATATGGTATTGCCTCCATCTCCCCTAAGCTATATTTCCTTTATAACTTTTTTTTTTCTATTTCCTTTTTATTTTAGAGCATTGTGGGCCACAAAAAATTACCTTGGGGGCCGCCACAAGTGGCCCGCAAGCCGCCAGTTTGACACCCCAGCTTTAGACTAATCACTGTGGCTTTGCAATGTGGTGACTGCCCTTGAAGCCTAAATTTCAAACACTGGCTCTCTGTGGGCAGGACTTGTATTGAAGAGTGGTCATTGGAGATAACTATGGCCTGCAGCCATAAAGGAGATCTTGTGTGTCCTCCTCACTGCCATTACAGAGATACCTGTACTGGTCTGGACCCTTCAGTGGCCTCTTGCAACAGATATCTCATGACCTCACTTTTCCTCTCAGCTGTGCTGTAGGACATAGGTCAAAAGGGAGTCCAGGGCTGGAGAATCCTAAATGGTTATGGCCATGGGGAAGTCCGTTAGAAGTACTGAAGTAGTTTCTTGAGGGATTGGTATTTTCAACCATAAGAATAGAGGACTATGGCCAAGGTTTAGTGAGCATGACTTTTCTTTTATATTTTACAGTTCCCTTTGGTGTATATGAAGTGAACAAAAAAAACCCATCACCCTTATCTGATTTTTTTCCAAGTGGAATTCTATCCCCAAAGACATTTCTAGTAATACAGGCCCTGAGGGCTTCTACTTACCTTTCCTAGATAATCTGCTTTACTTCTGTCATTGTGAATAAAAAAAAACTAATACTTATGGCAACACCAGAGGGAGCCACTTCCACAGTTTTGTTTCAAGCATCTGCAGAAATGAAAATAAGGCTTGAAATGCAGAAATATTGAGATTGTATTGTATTTTCTAAAAAAGAATGGCAGAAAAGTTGTTACGAAAAATCTGTTAGCAGCAATTCCAAATTATGGGACTAGTAACCACTTCATTTCTCCCAGTTGAAATATTTGTGATTGGTAATTGTCTGGCTGCATTCCATAAAGTAAATCATATTTCCAAATGTTAGGGAGTAACATCTCACTTTGAAGTCAAATTTATTGCAGCAGGACTCTCATCCTGTCATTGTCCCTTTTTAGAATACTATTAGCACTTTTCTGTGTTTGACATTTATTCCAGTTTATTGTTTTTGTAATGTAAATGATATTACCAAAAATAAAGATGAGGAATAAAACTCGTTAGATACAAATGCCAGTGCTCAAACACATTCTTTCTCTCTCTCTCTCTCACACACACGTACACACATTTGCAATAGTGATTTTGTTGTAAAAGTGATTTTGTTGTAAAACAGTAGAACCAGGGTTGCTGTAAAGATATCAAGTAAACTGCTCTTTGAGTCTCATGGTGGAGAAGAGAAAATCAGTACATCAAAGAAAAATACAAGTCACGTATCTTTATTAGCACACTGATGTTATTCATGAAGAAATGGTCAAATATGTATAGCCTTGAGGGTGCTCTGGTTTTTTTCCTCCCTTTTTTATTGTTAAATTTGTTGAGGTGACATCGGTTAGTAAAAAGTACGAAGGTTCCAGGTATATAATTCTACATTACATCATTTGTGTGTTGCATTATGTGTGCACCACCCAGAGTCAGTTATTTTTCCGTCACCATATATTTGACAACTCCTCCCTCCTTTCCCAAATCCTTCCCCCTTACCTACTCTCTTAATTACCATTCTGACAAAACAGTTCAGGACTATGTATTGAGGGGAAGCCGGGATGGCTCAGTGGGTTGAGCACTCACTTTGCAGCCCCAGGGACCAAGGATCAGGTCCCGGCATGGCCTGTGAGGACCTATATGCTGAGCTGGGGAGTACCCCAAGTTCAATTATCACTGGCGTGGGACCCTGGCCCGGTTCCTGCCCTGTGCAGCCCCGCGCCCACCTGTAGAATGAAGCTATGTGGAGAAACTAATGATGTGCAGCTGTGGAGACTATTCTGGGCCATCCCCTTCTCTCTGTCTCTGTATCTATCTCTATCTCTCTGTCAAAAACAATAAAAATAAATCTTTAAAAAAATTTATTGATTCCTACTGTGTGTTCTTGGAGTGTAGGTTTCTCTGGCCAAGGTTTAGTGAACATGAAGGGGTCTTCTGTTGTTTTATCTTCACCAATTCTAACCCAAATCATAAAAACATTGGGAAGGCAGAATTGCTGTAGTTCTTTGAACAAACGGCCTAATACTTCTACGCATTCCAGCTTTGACAGCATTAGGTAAATCTCCTTGTATACAATCACAAGAAAGAACACTTTTATAAAATAAAATGATATCCACAGGCTCAGGTAGTAGCATTTTGTTGACCTGATTATAATAAAATAAATCAGTAAAGTTTGCAGTGCATAAGGTTGATGGCAAATGCTTTCTTAGGTTTTTATCCATGTAATAGTCATTCTCTCTAAGAAAGTACTTGATTATTTATAGCAAACTTGTCCAACCTGCGGCCCATGGGCCATACGTGGCCGAGGCTGGTTTGAATGCAGTCCAAAACAAATTCATAAACCTTCTTAAAATAGTTTGTGATTTTTTTTTTAAAGTTCATCAGCTATTATTAGTTTTAGTTTATTTTATATGTGATCTAAGACAATTCTTCTTCCAGTGTGGCCCAGAAAAGCCAAGATGTTGGACACCCCTGATTTATGAATTGTGCTACAGATGGAAAGGAGAAAATGAGAGTGAAGAATTGTTGCATTTGACTCCCTTGCAGTACTTATCTTTCTTTCTTTATAACAGTCTCTCATTCTCTTCCTGAATTGCCACCCCAGTTAAACAGCTTCTTTAAGAAACTGCTC
>PVKE010003231.1:46194-74305 GCA_004027555.1 Craseonycteris thonglongyai
CCCGGCTCCGGCCCAGGCAGGACCCACGTGCTGAACTGGGGAGTTCCCACAGTTTGGTTCTCTAACTGTCTCTGTCTCTGTCTCTCTCTCTATCTGTCAAAAAGTAAAATAGAAATAACTATGCACTGAAGACAAAAAGATAATTTCTCTCTATAAATGTGAAAAGATAAAAAAAAAAAAAAAAAAAAAAAAAAAGAAACTGCTCATGTCATCTACATGGTTTACTCTGTCTTCCCTTCTTTATTTTCCTCTTGTGATTAGCAGTAAAACCCTTGAAAAAAAAAGGATTTGTGTGTTTATATCTTTGGGAGGGAGCAAGGAAAGAGGATTTAGGGAGTAACATCTCACTTTGAAGTCAAATTTAGTATTGCAGCAGGACCGAAAGGGGTGGATTGAGTGGTGTTGACAAGGATGAGGGTGCAAGGCTCATAAAATAATCCAGAGGAACCAGGAATTCTGACATGAGCAGAGATCCTGGGTTGTATGTACCAGTGGTGAGGTCCTAAGACATCCACATATGAATAGCTCCATCAAAGAAGTCCACCTGAAACTCCTAACCAAATAAATGGAAATAGGGACTCATGATCTGACGCAGGAGACAAGGGGCACCGAAGAAGGAAACTGCAAAGTGAGTAAATGTTTTCTTTGGTGTTTGGGTCAATGTTTATCAAGCAAAACCAGAATATTTGGGATATTTTGAAAACCAAATTTGTTTTTCAAGCTAATTGTGATTAAATGATTATTTCAAATACTTAGATTTAAACGTTCTTTCAAATTATTAAAGTAACTCAATGGTAGGTAGTTAAATTCTGGACCTTCAGGTAATGCTTTCAGCAAAAACCTTTGTCAAGTGCAGAACAGGTGAATTTACAGTTCACTGTTATGTAGGGATTACTATTTAAATCTAATGAGATGGAAGGGGGTCGGAGGGGATGATAATTCCAAGCAGTTGACAAGTATTATATCTCTTTCTCTGATTCTTTTTTTCCCTCAACAAGTAATTTAGCAGTATGAAGACTAATCTTGCTTTTTCCTAGAAGTAGGATGTACAAGAGCTTGATGCAGTGGATAGTGCACTGGACTTTAAGTTAGGTGATGTACATACACATTCTAACTTTGTCATGTATTACTCATTGGTGGGAGCTGCTGAACCTGGCTGAATCTCAGTATTTTTATCCTTAAAATGGAAAGGATGACATATCGTTGCCTGTTTCATAGAGTAGTTTTAAGGACCACATGAGTCAAAGTCTAAAAGGCATCTTCTGTATTGTTAAGTTCTGTATGAATATAGGATGCTATTGAATACAGCAGAGCAGAATGCAGCATCTTATGGTGAAGTCCGGCAATGAAGGGATTCCGAGCATAGGCCTTATAGGCAGAGGGGCCTGTATGTGAATTCCATCTTTACATTCATTATTTAGCCTCTTTTTGCCTCAATTTTCTTATTCATAGAGGAATGTAAGGATATCTGTGCTTTTAGAGCATTATAAGGAATGAAGGAAAATGTATCTAAAGTGCTTGGTCCAGAGCCTGACACATAAAAGGAGTGCACATAAGATATTTACAATTACTTGATATAATTATTAAGCTTGATTTAACTGTGCGTATTTATCTTGGAAATAATAAACCCATGAACTTCACAGAAAGGGATCTCAAATCCCAAGCACAGTATTTCTATATAACACATCTATTTATCTAACCATATAGTTTGAAATATTGAAGGACTGAAATCTGTATATTTTACTGCTAATAATATATAAAAAATACATTAATATTTTTCTCACTTAGAAACTTGGTGACTGAGAATTTAGCACTGTGTTGTTGTAATGAACCTATCTATATCATCTATCTCATTTAGCATGTATCTATCTGTCTGCCATCTATCATCTCTATCAGTCAGTCAATCAATTATCTGTCTATCATCTATCTATCTACCTACCTACCTACCTACCTATCATCTATCAATCAATCAATGTATCTATCATTTATTGTCTATCAATCTATCTGTCAATCATCTATCACCATCATCTATCTGTCATCTATCTATCTGTTTTGTGGATTTGCTCCAACCTTCAACATTCATCAGGTGTGTCACATTATTATCAAAAGAGTAAGTGAACATCATGTTGAATGGATAGTCCTGTTTAGCCACAATGATGTAATCCTGAGAACACGCTTTCCTATCTTATGGCCTCAGCCATGTTTACTAAAGCTGTGAGGCAGCAAAATTTGTTGTGTTTTATAACCATTCACAAATGGTTATAAAAGAAAAGGGCAGAGATGTTTCTTTTCCTCTTTGTTTCTTTCTACTCTCTGCTATTATCCCATTTGTTGTTTCTTTTCTCTTTTTCTTTTTCATCCTTTATTGGCCCTATCCATATTCATTCTATCATATCTCCTTTTTAGTTTTCTTTTTTTCTCCATTAAGTAATTAACTAATTAATTAATTTTTATTAAATTTGTTGGGGTGACATTAGTTAGCAAAATTATGTAGGTTTCTAGTGTACAATTCTGTAATAGATCATCTATGTGTTGTACTGTAGACTCACCACCCAGAATCAGTTTTTTCCTGTTAGCAGAGATAATTGTTTTTCAAAAGCCATTAGGACTAGTTTATAATATTATTTTGAATACTTAAAATCTTTTGCCAATTAGTTTTTTTCTTACAGTTGCTTATAAATTGTCAGATTTGCAAACAAATACTTAGAAGTATAATTAATGCAAAAGCTATTTTTCACCCTTATCTTTGTTGCTCCCTACCCCCAATTTCCAGCTTTTGTAGTTCTTTCTCCAAGCTAATGTTAGTTATAGTTATATAACTATATAACTATAGTGATAGTTATAGTTATGATTATAACTATAATAAGACCCTACTTTACTTCTTTGAGAGCACAAGGACATAAAATAGGTTCTTAGAGAGCTCTAAAATTTGGAGATGCAATGACTTAGTGATAATTGGAATTCTACTTGGCTTCTGAGGCCTCACTCTGTTCTCCAGTTGGTAAATGGATAACTGCTGGGTTCCTTATAAATAGAACTTTGACAGGGGCTGGTTCCCTGAGCCTTACCTGAGAGCATGAGGTTTGGCTACCTGCTCTCTGCACCTCCACAAGCTCACTCTTTATCTGTGTGATGGTACATGCTTCAAGGTCCTCATGCACCAGGTCTCCCCTAGCTTTGGATATTTTATTGCCCCTTATTTTCTCCCTGCCCTGCCCCAAGGCTATACTCTCCAATGTCACTCTGCTTTTGCAATCCATTACCACACTCTCCCTTACCCTATCTAAACTTCATGAAAGGGGGTTGCTATGGTCTGAGTGTTCACATCCTCCCCAGACATTCATTTGTTGAAATTCCAATGACCAGTGTGATGACATTAGGAAGTGGGGATTTGGGGTGGTGATTAAGTCATGAAGGTTGAGCCCTTATGACTGGGATTAGTACCTTTATAAAAGAGGCTCCAGAGAGCTCCCTTGTCTCTTTTGCTGCCATCTGAGGATACTAAGAGAAGTCTGTGACCTAGAAGAGGACCCTCACTACACCAATTTGGCACCCTGGTCTCAGATTTCCAACCTCCAGACTGTGAGAAATTTCTGTTATTTATAAATCACCCAGTCTGTGGTATTTTGTTACAGCAGCCTAAACAGACTAAGACAGGAGGACATGTGGCTTTTAGCTCAGTATTCTTAATATCAAGCAGATTGAGAGCTTAGCCCTACTGGGTCCTCGGTAAATGATTGGAGGACAGATGGACCACTCTGATCATCTTCCTCAGTGGCTTGTTGTTGTGCTACTGAAGGACTTCTGCTCAACCTGTGCTGGTAGGTTTGCACAGACAGGGTAGTAAATGCTATCTGGTGGTGATCAATGATACAGTAACAGTCTCTAAAGAAGAGTAGGAGTTTATTACTTATTGGGGTCCTGGAATGGGATATTCTGACGTATAAAGGTATGACTTTTTCTGAACATGTATGTAATATGGTATGACAGTCTCTTCCTCATCCTCTTCATTTTTTGGTTTTTTTTAAAACCCAGGTTATTTTTGTCATTTAGCTCCAAAAACTTTTGCTTTGACCTATAGCAGAGAAAAGGTATTGCTTTCTGAATTGCATGAATGAGTTTTAGAATCAGATAGGAATGGTTTCTAATCTAGTCTCTATTTTTGCACACTTTATGATCTCAATAAACTTAATTAACCTCTTTGAGCATCAATATGTTGCTAAGTGCCCAGTTTTTTTGATATAAGATGAGATAATATAGGTTCAATGCCTTTCATTCTTAACTCAGCTTTTCTGGACTGATATTGACTTGCTATCTGGAAATTTGTGTTGTCTTTCACCAACAACTTGATAGGCTAACTATTTTTAGGTAACTTCTACCCTCAATTTTTTTTTTTTGTCATTCGCTATACTTTTGTAGAGTTTTTGTTTTGTTTTGTGTTTTCATAATTTAGCTCTTGAAATATTAATTTCCAAGTCATGGCCATATATCTTTATTGATGAGCTTTTGTAAATACTTTCTATGGTTTGTCTTTCCATTTATCCTTCACTCTACTATTGTTTCACAAAATTCTTTCATATTTTACCATTTTCCTTTTGCTGATTTTGTTCCTCTGGTCGTATTATTCCCTGAGAGTAATATAAGATAAGCAATTTAGACATCAAAATGGAAATTTCTGGGAAAAAAATGGCTGATAATTAATTGGAAGGTAAACATATTTTCATGTTATGATTCACATTGGTTAAGACATGGTGTTAATATGCTTTTTTCTGAGTAATCAGATTTTTTTTGTTGTTGTTAAATTTAATAGGGTTACATTGGTTAGTAAAGTTATGTAGGTTCCAGGTATACTACTCTATAATATGTTGTCTATGTGTTACAATATATGTTCACCACCCAGAGTCAGATTTCTTTCCCTATGGTTTTATGAAGTTTCCCTTGCATGGGAGCAATCAGATGTTTATAGAATTTGTAGTAATTATTCCAGAGTTATTTAAACTACAGTTACAATCCTCCTTAGTGACAGACAAACAGAGGAATGAGAAGCTTGGTGAGAGAGTTAATAGTGAAAACTTACTGGAATCTAAAGTTAGATTGGTTCATTCATTTTGTCGAACACATTTTTGGTGCTAGGCTCAGTTTGAGGTTCTTGGGCTACAACAGTGAACTAAGCAAATAAAAATTCCTGTGTTCATGGGGCTTACTACTCTTCTAGGGGAGATAGGCTATAAACAAAATGAATAAATAACTTGTATAATGTGTTCAAAGATGATACATGCCCTGGAGAAAATAAAGCAGAGAAGGAGTGTGGAGAATGTTGGGGAAGGAAGGCATCATTTAAATTCAAAATTAGATGGTCAGAGTAAGTTTCACTAAGAAAAAGATAGTTTTAAAAGACTTGAAGGAGGTAAAGGAGCAAGTCATATGTATATCTATTAGAATAACTGTTTAGGTGAATGGAACAGTCACTGCAGAATTCCTACAGTGAGTGTAACCCTAGTGGGAATATAAAAACCAACACACAAACAAAAACAACTAAGACTGGAGTTGGGGAGAGTAGGAGAGATTATTAGGAGATGGAGTCATAGAAGTTAGGAGAGTGAGTGGTACAGGTCATTTAATTTAGGATCTTACAGGCCTTAGTAAGGACTTTGGCTTTTCCTTTGATTAAGACGAGTCATTTGAAGAGTTGTGATCAGAAGTATGCTATTGCCTGACATTTTAAAAGGATAATTCTGGTTGTTGGTTCAATAATGAAGTATGGGAAAAACAAGTTTTTAAGCGAGGGGACCAGTTACAATGCTGTTGCAATAACCTGGAAGAAAAGTAATGATGACTTTTACGAGAATGGTGATACAGGAGTGGTAAAAAAGTGGTTGAATTCTGGAAATTGACAGTGTGGCTTATAGGATTTGCTTGTAGATTGAGTGTTGAGACTCAGATGACTCCAAGGTGTCTGATATGAGAAAATGGAAGGATAAAGTTACCATCACCTGTAATGGAGGAGGCTGAGGGTGGAACAGGTTTTGAGAGGTGAGTATCACAGTTTAATTTTGAACATGTTGAGTTTAACTAGTATTTTAGGAATTCAAGTAGAGGTGGCTTATAGGCAGTTAGACACAGCAGCCCAGAGAGAGGTCCAGACTTGATTGATAGATGATACTGATGATAGATTATAGATAGATATAGATATAAATATAGATATAAATGATATAGATGATTGATATAGATGATGTAGGTGATATATAGAAAAATATAAGCTATAGGTAGATATTTAGGAGTTGTTAGCATACAGATGATGTTTAAACCAAGAGACTGGATTGGATTAGATCACCAAGGTTGTAAGCAAAGATAAATGCCCAGGACATGCATTCTGTCCCCTAAATGCATGAACTATATAACCTTAGGAATGCTCCTTATTCCTTTGAGACTCATTTTTTCAATTGTAAAATCGACATAAAAATATTTTTCTCACAGTATAGGAGGATTGAATGAGAAGGTTTATATAGACTATGTGCACTTCACTGGAATGATTTCAGTCTGTTCTTTCAATGATAACCTTTGTCGATGGCTTTGAAAGGCCAAAGGAAAAATGACATCAAGGAGCAGTCTATTCTGCTGCATGAATTGTTTTCCTTAACTCACATTTCTTTTGCTATTCCATTTCTAAGTGACTGTTTCAGTTCAGAAAAAATATCGCCTTTGATGACAAAGCACACCCCTGTCAAGTGTAATGCTGAGACGTCGCCTAGTAAAAGCAAGATGAAAAGTTACCTGAAAAACAATGTGTTCATTCGTCACTTGAATATCATTTCAGAACATGTAGGAATTGAGACTGAAAATGAGGGGTGGGAAGATATATGGTTGCAAATAATGATTGTACCTTCTAGAGTTTAATATGATCAAATAGATGTTGGCATGGTTTGAACACAAAAATTGTATCACTTGAAAATATATAGTTGAAGTGAGTCTAATGTACTTTAATAGAGATATAAGAAGCCTCAAGTGTTTATTTTGAAGTTTACAGTTATACCTTTGCATTGTTCTATAGCATAAGTCTTTTTGTTACCACAGATTGAACATTTCACCTGTCCATTTTAATTCAGTGTTCATGTCCAGGAATATCAATATATGCTCTTATAATTATTAAATTAAAACTTCTTAAGAGTACAAACTGGTGACCTTAGGAACCCATTATTTGGAATTAGTACTTTGTGTTATTTGCCTGTTTATAGAAACTGATCTATGTTTTTTTGTATTAGTATTACATTTGGATATAAGCTTCCATGTTACGGACAAATTAATCTTCCCTGTGGCTGCACAAATTATGTTTGTTTTAATCATTTATGCCATTGAATTTAAATATTCTGTAAATATCTAAGAGAGCTTATGGCAGTAGAAAATAAAGAAAAAAGGCTTTTTTTCTGATTATTTTTTAAAAGTGGTCTTTTTTCCATTTTTTTAAATTATTGAATTTATTGGGGTGACATTGGTTGGTAAATCATTTTTTCATTTTAAGATTATAAATTAAATAATAATTTAAAAGTCCACTGATTAAAATTATTTAAGGGAAGGCTGGGATACCTCAGTGGGCTGAGTGCTCATTTTACAGCCCTGGGGTTCAAGGATCTAATCCAGGCCTTGGCCCTTGTGGACCCATATGACAGGGTAGGCTTTCCATGTGGGAGGCCCCTGGTTCAGCTCCTGCCCTGTGCATGCTTTCCATTTAGGAGGCCCCCAGCTTGCAGGAGTGAGCCTCCCATGTTGGAGGCCCCTGGCTAGGTTCCTGCCTTGTACAGCTCCTGGCCATCTGTGGAGTGAAACTATATAAAAAACTGATGATGTACAAATATAAAGACTGCTCTGGGCCCTATCCCTTCTCTCTGTCTCTCTCTCTCTCTGTCAAAAACAATAAAACTAAATCTTTAAAATTATTTATAATACGGGAACCTGGGATGTCTCAATGGATTAAGTGCCTACTTTGCAGCCCTGGGGAACGAGGATGGAATCCTGGCCCCGGCCTGTGCAGATCCATATACTGAACCGGGGTGTGCTTCCCATGTGTGAGGTCCCTAGTTCAGTTCTCGCCCCTGAGTTTGGCCCCTGACTCAAGGGGGCTTGCCTCCCATGCCGGAGAACCCCAGCCCAGTTCCCGCCCTGTGTGGAATGAAACCATGTCGAAAACTGATATCGTACAACTATGGAGACTGCTCTGAGCCTTCCCACTTCTCTCTGTCTCTCTCTCCATCTCTGTAAAAACCAATAAAATAAATCTTAAAATAAAATAAAATAATTTAAAATAGTTTTTGATATGATACTTCAACTCAGTTCTCTAATCTATTTACATTTGAAAAGAATGTTTTCCTATCTTGCTTAATTATCTGAATCATATAAACATTTCTAATTTTGTGGAAACAATCATTCCCTTTATACAATTAATAACTCAGGTTTTATCATTTTATGGATTTACATTCTCTCTTAGAAAATATGTATCAAATACCAATGTTAATTCTTACGGTTGCTTAGTTATATATCATATGCTTCACACAAATATGAAAATTGGTAACATTGCTTACAACAATGATTTGCAATTTTAAAGATATGATGTTGGCTCTCTATCAGTTATACAATTGTTTTGTTTCTAAGAGTTCTGCTGCATATAAATTAGATAGCAAATATTGTAATACAAAATGAAGAAAATGCACAATATGAAAAATTAACTACATTCTTTGATGATTTATTTCATCTTTAAACTTTTTGGTAAATTTTTTGCCTCTATAAATTTTCAAATTGTTTTCTTCACAAGTTATTATAGCATTTATTATTACTTTTAATAACTAGAAAAGTAGTTGTGCAGATAGAAAGAAAAACTCTAGAATCCTATCATTTTGAGATAGCTCCTTTTATCTATCCATTTTCCTACTCTGACTCCTCAATTCTCTTTCCCTCTGAGAGTGTGTATATTGTATTTGAAATACAAAAAAAATACAAAAAAATACAAAAAAAATGATCTGTTAATGCTCTGTCATGCATTTATTTCTCATTTATAGGTGAAATATTAGAAGACACAAATATTCATTGTTTTAGTGACATAATTTAACTTGATATTTTTGGTTTCCATTTTTCCCTATTATCAACAACAAACATTACATATATTTTGCAGAGTTGTTTATTTCCTTACAGTAAATTTTTGATGAGGAATTCTTTGTGTGAGGAACATACAGATCTTTAGTTTTCTTAATATATATTCTCAGTGTGCCCTCCCTAATAGTAGTGGCCATATGTAATTCCGATTGCAAAGGTTCAGTGTGCCCCTTCAGTACTGACATTGCATTCTTTTTAATATTTGCCAGTCCAGTAGGTGTGATCTTCTCTCTCTTTGCCTAAATTGGCAAAATGTTTGTTAGTACTGGGATGCTGGGATTGCTCAACAGGTTGAGCACTTGCCTTGCAATCACAAGTTCCAAGGATTGAACCCCGGGCCCAATCTGTGCAGAGCCATATGCTGAAATGTGGCATAACTGGTAACTACTGGATGGCAGCGAAGGTTCTCGCCTGTCATGCGGAAGGCCTCCAAATCAGTTCTTGCCCCATGTAGAATGAAACTATGTCACAACTCATGATGTACAACTACGGAGATTGCTCTGGGTCCTCCCTACTTCTCTTTGTCTCTCTCTCTCTCTCTCTCTCTCTCACCTTCTCTCAAACAATACAATAAATCTTTAAAAAACTTTTATTACTAATTTAAACATTTATAATACATTTGTTTTTCAATTGAATTATCTCTGTTATTTTCCTAATTTTTCTAATCTCTTATTCTGTTAATGAGACTGTAGATCTTCTTTATGGTTACCTTCTTTGACATCAAAATTAGATTTTATGATGCCATATTATATACATATAAACCTATATGTATTTTATATATCATTATGATTTGAGTATTTTACAGTTTAGGTTTTGTTTCATCCAGGACTTGTTTTGTTGTGAAGTGTAAGACAAGGGTCTAAATAGCAGTACCGAAGAGCCCATCTTTCTATACTAAATGTGTTCATTCGTCTTTTGGATTTTTTCTTTAGTTTTATTGGTCTGTTTATTTGGGAAAATACTACATTGTAGTAATTTGTTGTATATTTCTAATAATTTTATAATATTAAATAATTCAAGCCATGTGTATAACTCTTCTCCTGCAAATATTTTCTCATTATCTTGTCCCCTCTTTCATCCAGGTAGATTATGGAATATTTGTTAAGCTAAAACATAATAATAAATTATAAATAATCTTTATATTATAAAAGATTCAGAATTAGTATTCCAATCTGTCATATTTTCCAAACATTTTTTCTTTTACACTTTTTATTTGGAAACAAGCTTCACCTTGTGAAAGGTTTCAAGCAGAGCACAAAATGCCTATTTTTGCCAGATGCCATTTGAAAGTAAGTTGCCCATCTCTCCTCGAATACTTTAGTGTGCTTTTCCTAAAAATAAGGACGTTCCACTTCCTAAACATAGCACAGCAATCAAAATCAGGAAATTAACATTGATATATTATTCCATCTAATTCTTAGATGCTGTTAATTTTTGTCAGATGTTCCAATAATGTTATGTAGAACAAAAGGATCCAGTTAGAGCCATGTTTTGTATTTAGTTGCTGTGTCTCTTTAGCCTCGTTCATTCCTTCAGATACATTTCCTCAATCTTTCTGTGACTTCATAACCTTGACATTTTAAGTATTATAGGGAAATTGTTTGGTAGTCAGTTAGTTTGGGTTTGTTTGATAATTTTCCAGGATTAACTTTAGAGCATACATCTTTGAGTGCAATATTACAGAAGTGATGCAATGCTTTTCTCATTCCATCCTCTCAGGTAACATTGAATTAAGGCAGAATCTGCCAGTATTCTTCCCTGTAAAGTTTTTCTTTTTCCCTTTTTAATTAATAATTAGTTTGAAGGAGATATCTTAACACTCTGTAAATATCCCATTGCCACCTAACTTTTAATAATTAACTAAATTCTAGCAGGATGTACTAATTATATAAAATTTTATTTAATGGGTTACAATGTTACTCCTTTTCTTTTTATGCTCACCATTTTCCATCTTTGACCGGAGAACTTCTGGGTAGACTTTGTGTCCTTTTGACATATGCCCCTATCATTCTTGGAGCAGTGCCTTCCTTTCTGGCAAAGTAAGAGGCTTCGAGCTCATCTTGTACTTTCCCTTCTTCAGCCCTGGTGCCACAGGCATTTCACCAAAAAGCCCTGTTTACTTTTTTCTTTCTTTTTCTTAATTAAAAAACGTTTTGGGTTTTTCTTTTTTTATCATTTATACTTCATATTTTTTCTCTAAGGCAAATAATAGTTTTGAACAAGTCAAAAGTCAATGTCTGTTTTTAGTCATTCTAGTTTTCATGTAAAATGTAGCAAATATGTAATATATAAAATGTTTATTTCATATCTATAGAAATAGCTTTATTTGTAGGGCATATTTAGTGACAAATCTGATTAAATCAATATCTATAAGCATTTTCCATTTTGGGAATTAATGTTCTTTGCATGATTTTTTTTTGAGGTAAAACACACTAATTTTCGTATTTGTAGGTTCAACACAAAATTGAGTGGAAGGTGCAGAAATTTCCCATATGCCCCTTGACCCCACATGCACAAGTATGTAACCTCCGTCATTATTAATGTCCCCCATTAGAGTGGTACATTTGTTAAAATAAATGAACCTAAATTAACAAATCATTATTCTCCAAGGTCTACAATTTGTATCAGGGTTAATTCTGGGTATTTAACATTCTATAGGTTTTGACAAATTTGCAATGACATACCGGTATATTGTAGTACCATACAGTGTGGTTTCACTGACCTAAAAATTCTCTATGCTCTGCCTGTTGATCTTTCCATCCTCCTAACCTCTGACAATCACTAATCTTTTTATTGTTTCTATAGTTTTGCTTTTTCCAGAATGTCATTTATTTGTAATCAAACCACATGAAGCATTTTTAGATTGTTATTTTTTTCACTTAGTGATTTGCATCTATGTTTCCTCCATGTGTTGATAGCACATTTCTTTTTAATGCTGAATAATATTCCTTTGTCTGAATGTAGCACAGTCTACATTGAAATGGCTTCTTGGTAGCTTCCAAGTTTTGACAATCATAAATAAAGCTGCTATAAAGATCTATGGTTAAATTCTTTTGTAAGACATTGTTTTCAACTTCTTCAGATCAGTACCAAGGAGTGTGATTGCTGGATCATATGGTAAGAGTAAGTTTACTTTTGTAAGAAACTGCTAACTTGTCTTCCAAAATGGCTGAGCCATTTTGCGTTCCAGCCAGCAGTGAATGAGAGTTCCTGTTGCTCTGCATCCTCTCCAGCATTAGGTGGTGTCAATGTTCTAACTTTGGTAATTTTCGTAGGTGTGTAGTGGTATCTCATTGTTTTCATTTGTATTTTCCTGATGACATGATGTGGAGCGTCTTTTCATGCACGTATGTTTCATGTGTATATTTTTGGTGAGGTTTTTGTTAAGGTTTTTCACCTGCTTAATTTAAATCTAGTTGTTTCTTACTGTTGAGTTTTAGGAGTTCTTTGTATAGTTCACATAACAGTCCTTTATCAGATTATGTCTTTTGTAACCATTTTCTCCCAGTTTGTCTACTCATTCTCTTGATAGTGTCTTTGCAAAGCAGACATTTTTCATTTTAATGAAGTGCAGCAGCTTATCAATTATTTTCTTCCTGGATGTGCCTTTGGTACTTACATTGTATGGAAAATGCTATTGCCATACCCAAGGTCATCTATATTTCCTATGTGATCTTCTAGGAGTGGCTGTTTACTTTTAGAAAAATTTATATTTAAAAGCCAAGATCTGGGTGCTGGGTGTTATTAATGCTATTAGATAGAGTGTCATTCCTGCCATTCTCTCCATGGCCAGAGCTGGAGAATATATATTCACATACATTCACATCAGTATTTCTATATCTTTCTACTGATCTATTTAAAGCAACAGTTTACATTAATACTTCAAATTCTAATCATACAGCACAGAACTCATTCTGGATTTCTCCCTTTCTGTGTTTGCAAATTGCTTATGTTAGTGAAGCACATGGCTTCCAATATTCTTAAGATTTGATCAATTTCCCAGTAGGAAACCAGTCTCCCTGGGAGTAATTGGACTTCCATTACTGCCCGTCCCCTTCCTCTGTAATGATATCCTCTTCACCTGCCTTGGGCTGTGACAGTCCTCCTTGGGCTGTCTCCCTGCATGAACACCCTCCTCATCCCATCTGGACTCCAGCAACCTATAGCTGGGCTTGCCCCTCTGTGGATGCCCTCCTCACCCTGCTAAGCCTGACTCCCCACACTGAGTTGCCCTACTCTGTGAACCCCCTCCTCATCCTGCCAGGGTCTTGCTCTGGGCATCATGGATCCTTGCCATATTCTATGAGGATACTTTTCTCTGCTTTACCCAATTACTTTGACTCAATTATTTATTAATAGTAGGAAAAAATATGGGGGAGGGAAGAAAGACAGACTTTTATGTTCCTCAGTAAAATTTATATTTTTGATAATTTTCTTGTTAGATTCCTAGCCATCTTATATTTTTGTTAGTATTTTGAACTTTTTTTCTATTTTCACCTTATTTTTGGTATATAGAAAAGTTTTATTTATATGTTGAGTGTTTAACTTATAACCAGCCAAGTTCTAAGCTCTTCTCTATAGATTTAATCATTTTCAATTTAAGGATCATAATTTCATCTTCAAAGAGTCATCATTTTGCTTCTTCCTCATATGTATTTAATCTGACTTTTCCTATGACATTAGTTTTCATATCATTGTATGCATAATGGATATTTTTTTGAATAGATAAGTTCTTGCAGTTGGGAAGCTCTTAGCTTAGGTTGTATACTTTATATTTGTAGGAAGAAAGTTATATATATAAATGTGCCCATGAAATGTATTGCTTAGTATTAAGATTTATTTCTAATTTATATTCAGATTAATATATCATAGTGAGATATACAGAATTATGAAATTTAAGAGTGAGAGCCTTTTAAACATGTTTAAGAGTCAGCTTACATACTATTATAATTGATCTTTAAGCTTATATATATATATTTCTTTTTTTTTGCCTTCCAGACTGTAGAAGTAAAATATACATGATTACACAGAATTCTAGAATCAACTTTAATAGTAATCCTTAACAATAAAGTGAGGGTCAGGTAGGATGGGAGAGGGTGTTATGAAATTAAAACGATTTATTATGGGTGGTTTATATTATACAATTTCAGACCTACTTGAGTGACTCAAAATAATCCTTCCATTATTAGGAATCTTTCATTTCCTCATATTTTCTAAAGGTATCAAAAGTAAAGCAAAATAGATTCTAATTTTGATATTCTTGCTCCAGAAATAATACATGAGCTTTCTGGAGCAGTGGTTTTCTAATTGTGGCATACATATGAATTACTTGTGTATGGGGCTGAGAATTTACATTTTAAGAAACACTGACTTAGAGTGAGACTATGTTCAAATAAATGTTTCAACTAGTATACTTTGTTCCATGTGGAAACAAACATAAGTATTGCTTCCAGTGAGGGTATCAGAATTTAGATAACAGAGGCCATTATGTTGGAGTCAATTGCATTCTGTAGAATTTACTTCCAAAGTAAGCTGTTGATGTTCATCATCTCTCTGGGAACAAGAGTTAAGTTCCTTGAATGCTCCTATACTTTCTCAGGATTTTACTAAAATGACACTACAAAAATAGTCTGAAAGGAATTACCAAGCCACTCTAGTTTTTAGTTATTTACCCAATTTTCAGTGTTTAAGAAGCTTTCTTCCAAGGAAGAGTAAGTTCAGAATTTTCTGTGAATAGCTACAAAATAATGGTTGTTGCTTGGAAACTCCTAAGTATAGCACATGCTTTGGAGGAAATTATTCATTCATTTGGTCTAATGTAATCCTGAAAAGGTGCCCTGAAGTTCGCCCAATAATTTAAAATACCTTGTTGTTCAGTTCTGTGTAACTAATGCTCTACTTTCTCTGTTGGTCTTACTGCTTTTTGTCACTTTTGAGGACCAGAGCTGTGAAGCCTGAGGCCACTCAGGTTCCAATTTTGTGATGAATCCTCTAGGACTCACTGGAGTGGCAGTTAAGTTCTTGCAGTTTGATTTCCTTTTAACCATTGAAGTGTTAGAAAAGGAGCAACAAAGGTTCCTATGGAAAGCAGCAATTCTGTTTCCTAACTATCCTTCATAGTTAATAACTTACCTCTTTTGTTCCACTGATTTTTTTTTCTGTTGTTGAATTATTTTAATACTTAAAAAATATATAATTCGTGGTCTGCTTTTTACAAATGGGCATAATTCTTTAACTGTGTTTTGATTATAGCCATTATTTCTCACTTTCTTCTTCACTTTGTCCCCATCATCTGCCATCGAAAAGTTGATTAAAAAAAAATTCTTGAGCCTTTTAAGCTGTTATTTTTACTTTCAATATATGGTGTTTTTATGTTATAAAGTTAGATCCTCTTTTAATAGTATAAATATCTATAAAAACCGCATGTTCACTGAAGCAATATTTTGTGATATTTTGGCATCAGTTCAATAAAAGTAAGTCATTTTTAAGGAAAAGTGTAGTATAGTCTATGCCATGAATTCCCTCAAGAAAGAAAGACTAACATTTTTAATGAGGGAGGGATATTATGAAAAGGAAATAATGGCTTTGGATCTGACAGGTAACCTATACCAAATCGACTCTGCTTTTTATAACTATATCCAGAAACTAACTAACCTACAAAGACAGGAACAAAATTAAACAGCACATGATCTGTATTACTAGTAGTATTGTTCTTACTTTGGAACCTGTCTAAGACTCCCTTTATAAATTAATTTATAAAATATTGAAGGAACTTAGCACTTACTGAACAAAAAGACAGCAATGGTTATTCTGTGGCTTTGTTAAGATATGAAGAAATCAGGGGAAGCCAGGATGGCTCAGTGGGTTGAGCGCTCACTTTGCAGCGCCAGGACCAGGGATCGAATCATGGCCCCGGCCTGTGCGGACCCATGTGCTGAACTGGGAGCTCCCCCAGTTCAGTGCTCTCTCTGTCTCTGTATCTCTCTCTCTCTCTCTCTCTCTCTCTCTCTCTCTGTCTGTCAAAAATAAATAAATAAATAAAAATATATTTAAAAAAAAGATATGAAATCAGTTATAAATGACCAATATTAAAAAGAAAATAATTTTTCATTGTTATTATTTAAAATGCTAATAAAGAAACATCTAGATACACTTCCTAATATTCAGATTATTTAAGAGTAGATAGAAACAAACAAACAAACAAACAAAAGATTGCTATTCATCATCCATTTTCTGTTTTCCCTGGGTAGTCACTCCCATTCTTTGGCAGATAATGCACAGCACACATAGGAGTTCTGGAATGTATTTTAGTAACTCTGAATTTCCTATCCCTAAGACCCATCTCTCATAATTTTGGGACCTCATACACAAGGAAGCAAAATGGGGAAGATTCTGTATTTGTGGCCAGGAGAGTTGATTTTTAGTTATGATTAAATTGTGCACCCTGTTAATGCTATAATGTATCTATTGATTATTATCTTTCTATAACCCCACCCCACCCCACCCAGACCCATGTTTGCCCTTCCCTCTCTAGTTCTCTGCCACAGGAGGCTGACCTTGACCTCTATGAGTAGCATTTACTTACATTTCTTTTTCAGCTGGCTTTCTGTTTAAATCTGAAAGATGCACACCAATGGCAGGAGAATGGAGTATGGTAGGAGAGAGAAGGTTATTCCTCATCTCCCCATTCTTTCCCTTGGTGGTCCATGATTTCTAGCAGTGACTGCATCCTTCCATGACTACAACCCTATAGCTGGGTGTTGCCTTGTCTATGCCTCCAGTTCTAATGAACTCCAGTAACACTGTTGGCTTTATTTTTCTTGCCCTAGGCCAGGAAGTAACTTCTTTCACTTGCTATTCTCGGTGCAGCAACATTTTTTTTTTTTTGGTTCCCTTCACCCTGCTCACACCTCTATTAGTTGTCTTTTATTAAAATCTATTGGGTTGGATTCTGGTTCTTGAATGACTGACAGCATGTAATAGCAATAAATTACACTACATAACACATTTGATTGTCAAAATTACATTCTTGGATATAGAAATAAGGTAGGAAACCTAAAGAAGATCTTCAAGATATGATCTGTCTGAAAAGTACTTACATTTGAAATCACTTGATTATTATTCCCTCAGCTTCGGCTTTCTCTGCTATTTGCAACCAGCTCCTCAGCTACTGGCACTGCCGGCCGCCCCCAATGCCACTGTGCCTGAGGTGGCAATAACTGCTCCTTTTCCTTTCACTCCTACTGTGAGGACCCTGTTGCTTGTAGTGATTGGTGGCCTTTTAAGGTGGGATTGAGCGATGATGAGGTTTTTACAAAAACATTAATAAAAGACAGTTGAAGCTGAAATAAAAATTGCTCTGGAATTTATGCAGCACGCCTCCTGCTGTGGAACCTTGATGGATATGATGTTTCTAATACAAGTTGTCCTCCCTGGTACTTAGTGTGTAGCTGATTTTCCCTACTCTGACTTGACTCATTATTTAGGTTATTGGATTGACTTTTCTCTTATTTGGCTACCCACTTTTGATGCCCTTTAAATCCTACCCCTAGACTCCACTATGCCAACTATTCAGGAGCTACCATCTTTGTCTCTTCCAATGCTTGTTCCAGCTACCATAACTCCTGGCTTGGCCTATGTTAATCGCTTTACTTTGATCACTACCACTTTCTACCCTTCACCCGCTCCACCTCCACCACACACACCTGTGCCTCCATCCTGCTGCTTCTTGGGTCGCCATCTTTGCCTTCTTTGATTCTGTCTTCTGTTTCATCAGCTGTCCTTAAGCCACTGATAACTGCTTATTTAACAGTCTGTTTCCCTCTATATTTCAGCCCTTAAACTGAGCATCACATTATCTGATCCCCACAGATGATGAAGCTCGGTATTTTGGATTTTGTTTTTAACACCCAGGCTTAATGTAAGCAGAGGATACTCATCAAGAATTCATTAATTTGGGGGGTTATATCAACTATACATGAATATTTTTCTATCTTAAGGAATTAAAATTATACCTTTGATCATTTGGTTATTTTGAAATAATTTTATTTTAGCAGTGTTTCCCCATCCCACCCCACCCCACCCTTTGGACTCTGTTCCCAAATCAAAATTTATTCATTTGACAGTGGAGAAAATCTTACTTCTAAATGCATAAATATTCTGTTCAGTAAAGTTTCCTGGTTAATATAGTAGAGTTTAAATAAAATGATGAAAAGCTGAGTTTTATATAGTTTTTAACTATTAAAGTGACAGAAATGAAGGAAAAACCAAATGAAAAGGCCTGCCAACTTTCTTCAGAAAATTTTCTGTAGATTTTGGGCTATCACACTATTGCTAGAATCACAGATCTACTATGCAGTCTTTCCTAAGCAGTGTAGTATATAAAATTCTAATTAAAAAAAGAAAATGAACATGATTCTGATGTCTATTAATAGTTAAGAATCATTTAGAAAAGCTTGTACTTATTTTTAGTTTCCTTTTCAAAGTTTAGTGTTATAATTTTTAAGAAAGTCATAAACAAATTGTAGCAGATGACTCAAGGGATTTAAAATGGGACCTCTGGGGAAAGCTTAGAGAAATTAGAATTATTCGGTAGAGACAAAAGATGAAGGTACAGTTGAAACTTCAAGAGGGCAATGGCGTTGAGTGTTTCTTTTTCTTCCTTGAATATAAGAAGAGGGAACATTAAGTAGTACCTGTTTGTAAGAAAAATAAAAAACATATTTTTGTGTGTGTGTGTGGCTATTTTTAGAATTCTCCTTTCTCAATTTCTTCAAAAGTAGACTTACTTGGAAATATAATCCATTATTTGCAAACTACATTTAGTGAAAACAAAGTTTATCAGAGATATTTTTCTAAATATTTCGTAAGGAAAATAAAAACCATAGATATTTTTTTTGTGTGTGGCTATTTTTAGAATTCTCCTTTCTCAATTTCTTCAAAAGCAGACTTACTTGGAAATATTTTCCAGCATTTGCAAACTACATTTAGTAAAAACAAAAGTTTATCGGAAATATTTTTCTAAGATTTTCTTTGTCATAGATGCTTGAGAAATATTACATATTATATTTCTTTCTTGGATATTAGAAGTATGCATCAACATATCACAAGCTCTGAGAAGTCCTGAAAAGAAAAGAATGTGTTGAAGTCTGTTTAATGCTTAGTTAACAAAGTTTATTTGCACAAGGGAAGAATCTGCCACGCCCCCCCGCCCCCCCCCCCCCCCCCCCCCCCCCCCCCCCCCCCCATAACACACATAACATTCTTTAGTTTCTTCTTAATACCTGTTTAGGAAGCACTATTTTAAAGATTTATTTTTATTGTTTTGACAGTGAGAGAGAGATACAGAGACAGAGAGAAGGGGGAGGGCCCAGAGCAGTCTCTATATTTGCACATCATTGGTTTTCCACATAGTTTCATTCCACAGGTGGGTGCGGGGCTGGGAAGAGCAGGAACTGGGCCAGGGTCTCACCCTGGTGAGAACCGAACTGGGGGCACTCCCCACTTCAGCATATGCTTCTGCACGGGCTGGGGCCAGGATTTGATCCTCGATCCCTCGGGCTGCAAAGTGAGCTCTTAACCCACTGAGCCATCCTGGCTTCCCAGGAAGCACTGTTTTAAATCCTGGAGAATGAATTGCTAAACCTGTTGAGGCTCACTGTTGACTTCTAAGATTGTATTAAGAGATGGGTGTGAATTTGTGGAATTTAATCCAAGTGGTGAATGGGAATTAAATAAGAACTATGCAGGAAACTGTACAAAGGAATTATCTTGAGGTTGCATAAATGCTTTATGCCTCTATTCCCATGAAGTATGTGTACCAGGATGGATAACACAAGGGGAAAATATACTGGTTTCACTTATTTGAAGAGGCTGAAGTTTATTTTATACAGTTAAAAGCACTCTCCATGCACCTGCAAAATAACATATATGGAGTGTATACTAAATCTGCTATCTACCAGGTATAATACGAATGCTTGGATGTCTTCTGCATTATTCTAATTTTAGTATTTTGAAATAAACTCATGATGTATTGATTATAGAAAGTTGAGTTGCATATAAGGTCTTTTAACTTCAAAATCATGACAGTTGCATTCAAATTATGTAAAAATAGGTGAAAACAGTAATTAACTTAAATTTGGAGGAATGAAAGTGTCTTTGTGGGTTGGAAAATGACAACAACATTTGGGACCCTAATTCTGTTACCCACTTTCTCCTTTGTAGTGATTTATACTGAGTACATTGTCAATTTTCTCTTGATTCTAATATTTAATATTGAAAATTGTAATGAAGAATATTGAGTTGTATTTAAAATGGTATTTAAAATGTGTTGAATGGCTATTCTTTTCCCTTGGAAATAATCATATTTTTCATCTAGTTCTAATTATTTTTATCCCATGCTTAGTTTAGTTTGGTCACTCCTTTAAATAAAGTAGATCATATTTTTCTATAATAATGTCCAACTAAGATAGTGTGTTACATTCAAAGTGTCTAATATTCCCCAACAAAGGAGAGACCACTACACACTAATTTTTACCACAAATATCTGTGTTAAAATCTTTAAATTTCACTTTATTTTTCTTACATATTTTCAGTAATTAATCAATCTTAACATTTGATTAGAAACTACCCTAAAATATTAGTTTCATGATTACATTAAAACTTTGAAAAAATTAAATTCTTTATGAAAGGTTCCAGATTGATTTTATTAAAGTTTTTTTAACGTTTTGTGATCAGCCCTGTGGGGGACAGTATAACTAGCATTCCTAAATTTAAGGATATAAACAACTTGGCTGCTATTAGTAGTTAGTTATAAATCTTTTAAAACTTATACTTTGCCTGATTAATTATAGTATGACTTGGTCGAACAACTATATATTGTTTCCTTAATTAAGAAAGCAACTTTAAGTATTAATAGAATATAATACAACTTTATAATTCTGTATAACTAGTTTAGAAGAAATAATAGTGGCTTGAAGTCAATTGGTATAATAAAGCATTTGTGTCACTAATCTTTCTAGAGGAGGTAATTAGCTGTGTATTTTAAAGTGGAAATAAGATTTAAAATTGAATGCCAAAATTTTATTTTTTTGTTTTGATAACATTTATTTATGAAAGAATAAAATGGAAAATTCTGTGACTAAATTATTATTTTTTGGTAATGTACTTTACTTTCAATACTGTTTTACACAAGGTTATCAATTATTTTTTCTGTTGCCTAATTATGAAAACATTTAATGAGAATGGAGTAAGGAGTAAACAACATATATTTGTATTGGTGGTATGGGTAAGATTTGGCCTCAAGTCCCTATAGATAACATGGTTGACTATGTAGAACCACTGTGTATTTGCTGGCACCACAGTAGATTTTTTTTTTAAGATTTATTTTTGTTTTTGAGAGAGAGAGAGACAGAGACAGAGACAGAGAGAAAGGGGAGGACCCAGAACAGTCTCCATAGTTTTTCCACATAGTTTCATTCCACAGGAGGGCACAGGGCTGCACAGGACAGGAACTGGGATGGGGTCTCACCCCAGTGAGAACTGAACTAGGGGCACTCCCCAGTTCAGCATATGAGTCTGCATGGGCCGGGGCTGAGATTCGATCTTTAGTCCCCGGGGCTGCAAAGTGAGCGCTTAACTCACTGAGCCATCCTGGCTACCCTCTACAGTGGATTTTTAAAATGTACTTTCTGAATTGAAATTTGTATATTTAATTTCCAAATTTCAGCAATAATACTTTTCGTCAGTTTATGAATTTCCATCATTTTAGGAAGAAAAAATTGTAAACATTACTGTTAAGCAGGAATTTTTCCTAGAGAACAATTTCATTGTATTTTCTTTATAGAAGGACTATTATGCAACTTAAACCCATAACCATTAAGTATTGAAAATTGTAACGCTAGAACTAGAGGGATCAAATTCTTTCAAGGTAATGCAATTTTGAAATATTACTAGATTATTTATACATACTCATATTTATTCATTGACAGCATGCCACTCTGTAAATAATGAGTCACTTAACTGACCAGTGAACATACTTTCTTGGATAATAAGCTATATATAATTATATTGTCACTTTGGTATTTATTTGCCCATAATTTTTGTTCCATTTTATTTTAGGTGATGTCTATCCATATATAATTTTAACTTGAAAAATAGCTGCAAAAATACAATTTGAAAAATATAGCACATCCTGGTCCCCTTTTTAAAAATCTTGGCAACATTACTGAATACAATTATAAGATTATATAATAGGAATTCAAAAGAATAGTGTTGTTCATAAAACCCTGATTTCAAACATCTTTTCAGAAAGTTCAATGCCTGCTTTTTTAAGATTATTATAAACTCCATTTTATATTTGATATTATGTTGTATGCCTAAATAAAATGATAGATTTCTGTGGGTACCTGTCTGCGTAGCAGGAAAGCAGGTAATGCCGCTCATCAAAATGGATAGGCTCTAATACACATAAAATGCAAGATAAAACTTAGGCTTCTGCTTGAATTAAACGAGCCACTGAGGTAATTTCATGCAAGTTCGGTATACATTCATTCCATGTTTACTTCTGCCATTCTTGACAAGATAACTTCTCTATACGGTAGTTGATTTATTATCTGGGTATTACAACTGTTACTTTAAGTACAGATGTGAAGATTTTGGTCTTTCAAAACCACCTGCCCTGATTCTCATCATTTTGTACAAGTAAAATCAAAAGCCAAGTATGTATATATTTTATATTTTACTTTCTTCAATTAGTTGTTTTGAAAAAATAAGTAATGATCAAAAAATTCAAATTTGAAAATGTTCTTATTATATTAGTTTATTCTTTAATCTCCCTGGCTTCAAAGGCTAGATGTTCACAACTGTAGGCTCTAGGACCATACTGAGATAGCTAATCCATTATATATGTGTGTGTGTGTGTGTGTATTTTTTTAATAGTTCTTTAAAATTATAAAATATATTTTTTGTTCTGCTTTAGAAATGCAAATGTAAAGAAATACATAAAAAAAACCTTACTTGTGAAGAATGAGGATTGTTTCCTGTCAATGAGTGCCTTTTCCTTTATCTGATATAGTAGAATGATCTGCTCCATATGTATGACATTGCCAGATTAATTAAAGCTTAATTCCCAGGCTGCAAACACCTTTTCAAGGGAGACATACATGTTTCAAATAATAGAAGCAAAACCTGAGACTTGGAGAGATTAGATAATTTGTGAATGACTACACAGCTAGTAAATGGCTGAACTGACTCCAATTCTGAATTTGTTGCTTTCCCCATGCAATGAGCCCACGTGTTCCCCTTTGCATTGTACAGTAATGCTTTTAGAACCTGCTGGACAGTGCCTCCCCCACCCCCCTTCCTACACACACACTAAATATCTTCAGATGGTTCAATCTTTGGAGCCACTGTGTTTTTATTGTTGTTTTGTTTTTTTTGACAGAGAGTGAGAGAGAGAGAGATACAGAGACAGAGAGAGAACTGAACTAGGGGCACTCCCCAGTTCAGCACATGGGTCTGCACGGGCCGGGGCCGGGATTCGATCCTGTGTCCCTGGCGCTGCAAAGTGAGCGCTTAACCCACTGAGCCATCCCGGCTTCCCCACCACTGTGTTTTTTATAGATGAGCAGCCTTCTTCCCCATTCTTGGTTGACCCTGTGATGGTTGGTTTTCTCTGTGCTTGCACTAGTGCAGCTGAGCACTGTTGTAAGACATTATGTAACAGGGAAGTTGGGAACACTTTAAATTCCCGCTGACCCACCACAGCTGAGCCCTCATCACAACCTAGCAATTCTGTTATCTTTCTCTACTCTCCAACTTGGTACAATGTGGACTCGAAAGCTTCCTGCCATTAGCAGACATTTGATCTCTCCAGTTCTCCCTTACTGTGTGCAGGTGACCTCTCTTTTTGCTTTACAGAGAAAATAAAAATTATAAATTTGGTCAACTTTCTTGCCAGCATTCACGTTCAGATTTTCTGTATTTCTGCAGTAAAATAAAAGTAATATTTTGTTGAATATTTAAAAAATGGCAACATTTATTTTAGGCATTTTGTGTACAGATATGAGCAAGGCTAAGTTGTTTCCTGGTCTCATGGAACTATGCTTTTATAGTAGAGACAGACAGTAAAGTTATATAAAAATTAAATGTAAATGATAATTTTTAAGTAAGTTCTAGGAAGAAAATAAAGCAGGTGATAAGAAATAGTGTCTGGAGTGGGAGAAGGCAGTATTTATTAGGGTGTGAAAGAAAGATGCTTGGGAAGCAATATATAGCATGATGATTAAGAGCATATAGACTCAAATCCAGTTTCATGTTATTGGCTTGGTAATCTTGAGCAAATTACTTAAACTTCCTGTTCTAAGTATCCTCATTTGTAAAGTTAGAGTCTTTACAGGGACTTTATAATAGGGTAATGTAAAAATTAAATATATGCAATATGTTTTGTATAGTGCCTGTCCTATAGGAAATGTTCAATGGTCATAGTTACTGTATCTGTTAAAGATCAATTAGAACACTCAAAAGAGTTCAACTGAAGAGAGTTTAAGCGAGGGGCCATTTACAGAGATGTGGATCTGGTGAAGGGAACCAGCAAGAGATAGAAAATCACCCAGGTAATAACAATATTGGGAAACCATTACTACCTTTAAACCAGAAGGGATAAAGAGCTGGGCGGGAAGGAGCAGTAGCTATGGTAGAGGATTCTCCTGAACAACCATGTGGTCATGGAGAAACTTAGGTACTCTCAAGGCACCCTTCAATCTCCTGGTAGTGTTTATTATCAGGCCACCCAACCAAAATTCAGGGATAAGAGAGTTTAGGTGGAGCAGTTGCGGGGAGATCATCCTTCCAAGTCACGGAGCAAGGAAGCAAAGGGTGGAGAATAAATTGGGAACAACAGTAGGCAATCAGCTATCATTACCATCATCATTATCATCGTCATTGTCATTGTCATTGTTGAGTCATGTTAGAGCTGAGAAGTCAGGCCATTCAGCTCTCAGGGCAAATAGTACCAGAAAGAGAGAGCAGCAAGCGTCAGTGCCCTGAAGCAGGGTTATTACATCATGTTTCTGTGCAGATTTTGTACGTATACCTCCAGGAATTGGTATGCACAGAGGCTGTTCTCACAAAGCAGAGAATGAGAGTGTTTGGATAGGAGAAATTGGGGGAAGCATAGGCAGGGCCAAGCCATCTAGGTTCTTATAGGCCATGCTAAGGAGTCTGAGTTTCATGACATACTAGAAAGGCCCTTAAGGGTTTAAACAGAGGCAGTGGCTTGACCTGATCTATATTCATAGAAGACTGCTTTTGAGAGCTACCGGGAGATTCAGTTGTGAACAGAACAAGTGTAGAAGCAGGACGGTTGTCACAGTAGACTCTATGAGATGATGATGGCTTGCACTAGAGCGGAGGTAATAGAGACAGAAATGGACTGAATCTGGATATATGGAAAGTCCAGCAATATGACCTTTTAATTTGATATGGAAGGGAGTTGGGAATGAAGAAAAAGGAATCAAGGATAATTTCAGGTCTCTGTTTAAACAGCTAGGTGGAGTGGCATTTACCAAGATTTAAAGTCAGAACATAGAAGATAAAAATATATAAATAAATAAACAAATAAATAATAAATAAATAAATATTTTCTTTCCTTTTTTTGCATGTGTTGAGAGTGGTGGTGGATAGGGTGATACATAATAATTGTAGAATCAAGACTTCTCACATGTCTGTGAGGTGAACCAGTAGACATATTCAGTAATTAATTCAGCAGTCAGTGGTGAATTAAGGTCTGAAATTTACATTTAGGTGTCATCAGCATATTGATGATATTTAAAATTATTGAGAGTATAGTTAAAGAAAAGGATTAAGAACTGAGCAGCCCCTGGGTTTACCTCAATGTTCAGAGATCTAACAAAGGTATGGATAGTGTAGAAGAGTGAGAAGCAACTGACAGTGAAGTAGGTGGGAAACCAGGAGTGTTTATGACATGAATGTAAAAAAAAAAAAGAAAAAGGAAGTATTCTAAGAATGAGTGATATCCTGTGTCCCATGAAGCTAGACATAGCACCTTCTTTTTTTAGTCTCAGGAAGTTTACCCTAAAGATGACTCTTTTTCTTTTCTGTCATTTATCTTTCCTGTATTGGATCCTTCCAACCTTCACTTAAATATGTTCAAAACTTTTCTCTCAAAACAAGAGCCAAACCAAACCAAACCAAAGTAAAGTTCAAGGAATTTCTCCCCAAATTCTAGCTCCAGCAATTTTCCTATCCCTCAATATTTCAGTCACTTTCAAGAGCAGTCTAAATTCTGCTTGCAGTTTTTGTTATTGTTCCTTTTAAATAATCAAGGCAGTTCTTACTCTACTTAATTGAGTTGTATTTCTCTTGGTAATAAGGTGCTAAATTCCCAGCTAAAAGTTACTTTAAAATGAGAGTTAATTTTTCTGTGTAGGAAGAAGGCTGTATGTTCAATTTAACAGTTCAGGGATGTTGATGCTCTGTGATCTTTTTGACTTTCCCATCATGGTTAAAAGGCAGCTGCATCCTTTTAAAGAATATTTCCTCACACAGAACATGGTTTTATCTCACTCTTCTGTTTCATCAAAGAAGCACCTTTCCAGAAACTACAGGAGAGGTCACTCAAGATCCACTGGCCAACACTAAAACACTCTAGCAGCAAGTGAGGCTAGTAAAGCAAGGCTTTAGCCTCAGTAGTGGGAGACAGACTCTGTCAACCAGAAAGAAGAAGGGGTGGCTGTTGGGTAGTCAATATAATGCAGTGTGTCACACTATTCCATTATGCTTCCACCGGATCCCACCACCAAAGAGCTCTCACATTGTTTTATGATAAGACCTCTGTGGCAGTTTTTAGTTCTTATTTCATTTGACTTCATTTTCTTTTAGAAAAAGTTTCTTCTATGGATACCACACATTTCTGGATACCTTTCTCATATGTCTACTTTTTCTCAGCGACTTCCCATTGTACTTGGTATGGGCCCAAATTCCTATTCTAGCCTACTAGCCCTTGTGTGTGCGCATTTTTAAAAAAGATTTATTTTATTGTTTTTGACAGAGACAGAGACAGACAGAGAGAAGGGGGAGGGCCCAGAGCAGTCTCCATAGTTGTGCATTATCAGTCTTCAACATGGTTTCATTCCACACAGGTGGACGGGGGCAGCGCAGGGCAGGAACTGGGCTGGGGGCTTCCTGCATGGGAGGCACGCCCCCTCAAGCTAGGGACTGAACCAGGGGGCAAGAACCAAATTGGGGGCCTCCCAGATGAGAAGCACACCCCAGTTCAGCATATGGGTCCACATGGGCTGGGGCTGGGATTCAAGCCTTGGTACCCAGGGCTGCAAAGCGAGCACTTAACCCTCTGAGCCATCCTGGCTTCCCCACCCTTGTGTTTTCTTTTGTGGCTAGCTCACTGACCATTTTGAATCTTCCAACCATCATATCACTCTATGATCTCTGCCCTCCAAACACACATATCTGCTTTCAGACAGTTGAACTGTTCCCCGTACCTTAGGGACTTCCTACATGCTGTTCAGTCTTATTCTTTGGAGTTCTTCCCATACCTTCATTAGTTTATGACTCTCTATCTTCTGATTTCAGTTAAAAAGCCACTTCATCAGGGAATTATTTCCTAATTTTCTCCATCTGACCTGCCCTATGTTGTACCCCTCATTCAATCTTGTAGTTTACTGTACTGTTCCTTTGTTACATTCATCAGTTTGTGTATTTATTATATTACCAATGAATGCCTGTCTCCTCCACTAGACTAAATTACTTGATCTTATAGCAGTAACTTTTTGTTCACCATTTTATTCTTTTTTTTTTTAATATTATTATATTTTATTGTTAAATTTAATGGGGTGACATTGGTTGGTAACAATCAGACAGTTTCCCAATATACAACTCCACATCACATCACCCATGCATCGCATTATGTGCCCAGCTCCCAGAATCA